>JANHZU010005421.1:32948-54355 GCA_032468055.1 Acrochordus granulatus | reverse complement strand
CTGAAATTTGAATTCATCAAGTTCAGTCACACCTAACATATTATCTAAATATGCTCAGAAAAGGACCACACTGGCTGGGGATTCTGGGAATTGCAGTCTTCAATAGTAAAAAGTATTTGAAAAAGCATTCACAACTGGTTAGTCTATATTCCTGCACATACTTATTGAGAAAAAAATCCCACTGTATTCTATGGGATTTTATACCAAAAATTGCAGTCTAGAAAATGAGCCAAAAGGACTAGAATGATGATTTAGTCAAGCCGGAACTTACTATTTGATTTGAATAAAAGATGTGTAGGTCCTGAAAGTTCCTGCTGAATTCTAGACCAATAATAATATTGTACCATAAGGGGTTCCTGAAAATCAAGGAAACAGATCGACTGAAAAGAGGGCTAGGAGGGAACATCGATAGATTTGCATCATAATAAAGGGTTGTCTTTGTTACATTTGGATTATTCTTAATCCTATTTCTGAATCAAGGCTGGGAATTTAAAGATTTAAAATAAAAATGATTTCACCATATTAGAATGGGTTTGTAATGTTATTTTTTTAAAAGTATAGAAAAGTTTAGGGCATTGTTAATTGAGCAAAACTGTAAGTCTTTTAAGTCCCTTAAAAGTCCTTGAATGATGTCAAGAATTCTTGGACATTAAAGGTGCTAACACCAGTTCAAACAAATGCCACTAATTTTAGTGTAGCTTATTTCCACTTTTGAACAACCATACTCAAAAGATAGGCAACTTGGTTATATTTTTTTTAAAGTTCAAGCTAACCTGGAAATTACATCTACTTGCCCAGGAAACCTTCAGTACATTTTACTGATTTATGAGATTTCATCTGGATAGAATTCACAGAGGCTCATAATAAAGTGCATACATTTAAAATCTCAAATAATTAAAATCTCTATTAAATAAGAACACATTCTTTTTTAATAGCTGTATACTGCTTTTATGGTCATCCGGCAGTTAAGATGCTGGGCTTGTCATCTAGAAGCTCAAGTGCTGCTGCATAACAGGGTGAGCTCCCATTACTTGCCCCAGATCCTGCCAACCTAGGAGTTCAAAAGCATGTAAAAATGCAAATAGATAAACAGATATCACCTTTGGTGGGAAAGGTAACAGCATTCCGTGCACCTTGGCATATAGTCATACTGGTCACATGACCATGGAAGCATCTTCGGACAAACACTGGCTCATTTTGCTGAGAATTAGAGATGAGCACCAGCCCCAGGAGTCAGACGACTGGCAGGGAAAACCTTTATCTTTATATTGCTTTTACTTTCTAACCAGAAAGAGTAATGCATGGTTCTTTCCTCCTCAATTTTTCTTGTGGCAGCAACTCTGTGAAGTTGACTTAAACTTAATAAGCAAGGCAGCCACTGGTTTAGCATGAAAAGACTTATTGAAGAGTACCTTGACAGTGCTCATAGATTTCAGTCTCAGGTTTTATATGCAGAAGTCCTAAACGAATCCCGCCTATTAATTAACACTATTGGAAAAACATCCATCTGTCTGAGCCATCAGGAAATTCCTCTTGGAACCAGTATTACTGGGCTTAGTAATTCCAATACTTTGAATCACTATTAATGTATCAATTTGATTGTGTTACCCATTGTTATCATGCCTCTCTTCCTCTTGAGGAACATTAAGAAAGCACCTTAAGTTTTATTTAAAACGTATTGCAATATTTAATTATATACATTTAGCACCAGTAGTCTTCATTGGAATAACCATGATCAAGGTAGGGGTCAAGATTTCACCTTTAAGAAGAACCAAAGCCAGCCGGTCAGGATGCACTATAGGACTGCATGCGCCCACAGACGGATTTGGCATCTGCCCAGGGCACGGGGTGAGAGGGGGCGGAGCAGGTGCTTGAAGTGGGATGTAGACGCGTGGCAGGCAGCTTCGGCAGAGGCTGACTGGGGTGATCACTAGAGATGCAGGCACGCTTTCTTTGCCTCCCCCTAGGAGTAGGTTGGATGGTGGCAGTCCAGACATAGTAGGCCGGTGGTGATAGCAATACCCTCAAGGCTGCGGCGCTGTTCTCAGGGAACAACTTGTGTGGACAAGACCAGGACACAAGTACAGTCACATATATTTTACAAGCACAACTCTGTTTTCTCAAAATATAGTCTAGTTGGGAGCCGAGTAACTTAACTGTTGACTATTGTCGGGAAGGGAAGTAGGGCATCAAGGAGGTTGGCCTGGTCCAAGAAAGAACTCTATATTTATGTCCCATGACCTGTCACCGGCAGTCTGTTTTTCTGGGTATGTAAACTGAGCGCGATTACAGGAACACGAATAACGAAAAGGCCAACAGCAACGAATAATCTCAGCAAGCCACAAAGGGCGTTCTAAGGACGCCTCTGCCACGCGGGCGGGCGGAGTAGGGCAGTGCCCCGATTGTCCTGAAGTGAGAGGAGTTTCGAGCCGTCCTCCCTGCCGATCTGATCGGGCCGCGAACTCCAGAAAACAAAGGTTTCCGCGAGCAGCATTATTGCGAAGGCGGGCTCATCCCCTCCCCTCGGCCAATTTGCTCCAAAGGGGCGGAAGATTCCGCCAGTCTCTGCGTGGGATGGCGACCGGTCCTAAAAATTGCGCTGTATTGAACTTGGTTGGGTAGCGTTTAATGGCGCTAGAAAGGAGGGAAGCTTTACTCTTCTCTTTCTGGCCCTCGTCCTTCGCTTTGTACGAAGCCAGGCTTCGCATCACCTGGCGGAGAGGAAGAGCGGAGTGGGGACACCGGAGTCTATGGCTTCAAGCCACAAAGCCTTTCCTCTGGCTGGGAAGGCTGAAGCCAAAACTCACCTAACTCAAGCCTCCCTCACCAAGCGTCGGATGCTCTTTGCGCCGAGGGGGCGCAATGGGGCGGCGAAGGAGGAGGAGAAGCAAGACCCAGGAGGCGGACTTGAGCAGGCCACGCTGGGATGCGGCAGGCGGAGCTCGCCTCTCCCTCTCCCTCCTCTTCCCTCCCCTTTTATTTTAGTAGGGCACGTCCTCTGAGCCCGGCGTTTTTAGAAAATGTGCACAAGCGACCAGGCGGAGAAATCTCGTACAGGAAACGAGACTAACAACGGCAGGAGGGGGGCATTTGGTGGAAGATAGTATGTTTGAATTTGCGGGAGCGCGAGCGACGTCGGGCCATTGTGGGCGAAGAATGCTGCTGCAAGCAACGCAAAGCGGAGCTGAGCAAAAGAAATGAGAAACAGTTTATTACTGTAATAATTAAATTAGGGCTCGAAGAAGGAATTGATATTGGTCTTTGGTTTCGGTTTTGACGAGTATCAGAGTGGAATTCCTGGATGTATCCACTAGGCACCATAAGTGGATTTAAATAGCAACCGTGTCATGCAGACTAGCTTAGTCAAAATATAGTGTGCCCCCCTCTCCCTGCCGCCCATTCAGTTTTAATTGTCTGTCACCTTATTACTTTTGCACAAGAACAAGACTGCTTTTGTCCATTAACAGGATTTCAGGATAGAAATGTACAAAAGTGAAGCACAAATGACAAACTAATACATCTGGTCGAATTGTTGTGCATTTTGTTGTGGGAGAAATATATTTAATCTTTTGATGATGATGTTCACAATAAAATTAAATAAACATCTGCTGTCACCCTCTAAAACTTCAAGTTCTATATTCTAGCCTCTGGAAGTAAGGCCTTGCACTCAAATGAACTTTTAGGAGGACTTACAGAGAATTTATCTGCAAGACTTAAATTCAGTGTAAGAACTGAGTGTACTGTAAGCCTACATACTTCCTAGCAGGGTAAAACATATCTACCTACTTTGAGTTAATATTTTTATAAACATTCTGAATTTTTTTCCTGTGCAAAGTATGAATCTCAGGATTTCTAAATATAGGAAATCCTTATGACCAGAACTGGGATGGAATTTTCATTACTAAACAGGGCAGTTGTTAAGTGAATCATGCCTGTCTTTATTAACTTTTTTTGCCATGGTTAAATCACTGTGGTTGTCAAGTTAATTTGGTTTCTTCCATTGATTTTGGTTATCAAGCTGACTGGAAAGGTTGCAAATGCCTACCACATGATCCAGGACTCGGTAACTGTCATAAATATATGCCGATTGCCAAAAGCCCAAATTTTGATCCCAGGACCATGGGGATGCTGCAAAGATTGTAAATGTGAGAACCTGTCTTAAATGACTTTATTCAGTGTCATAACTTTGATTGCTAAAAGAATGGTTGTAAATCAAGAATTACCTGTTCACCTGTCCAGGATAAATGTAAATAACTGTTGAACAACTGCAGTTATCTGATATTACTGAAATTATTGTAATGAAATCAGGCTTTATATTGTTCCTAGGTTTGTTTTGTAGCCTCTGATCCTCTGATCAACCTAAATTTAACATTTAACAGAATCTTTTCCTAACAACAACAGTCTTTTTCTTGGCCTTGTCACAGTGTCCAGGCTACAGATTTAATTCACTGTTGGGAAAATGTAGTTTTTTTCTGCCTTAAACCACATCTTTAGTGCTCTGTTACTTCTTATCTTAGGGAGGAATTCAACTGACCTTTTATGAAGATGATCAAATCCACTATTTTATTTGGGGAAGAAAAAGATATATTGTTTCATATTCTACTTTAATAGTATATGCATACTGAGCTATAAATATGGCTTTATAGATAATAATATATATTTATAACATATAATATAATGCTTTGCCTTATTTATATTATCCAGAAAATAATGAGAAATGTTGAACTGGGCTTTTGTTACTTACTTGCCAGCTACCCTGTATTTGTCAGTTTCAGCTGCTTTCTCTTGTCAGCCTTCTTCCTCTCCCATCCTACTACAATTCTCTTATAAATGATTATTTGACTCTCTGGCTGCTGATATACTGTGAGAAAATGCCATCAAAGCCAGAGGAGAAAATCAGTCACCTTGCCTTAGCAAGTAGCATACTTCAAAATCACTACATTGGTGGAATGTAGACCCAGGCAATTGTGGATAGTTTAGTCAATTATGGCTTATATATTATGTTAGCAATGCCTAAGCTCCCACAGGATTACATTTCAAAACTGATTCTTATAAGTATTGTCAGCAAAGTGTAATTCAGAAACTGGTCACTTCCTGCTGTAAAATATCAGTCCAAGAATATCTAATATTATAATAAAGTGATTTGAAGCAAAGTGTATTTCCACTTACCATAGGTATTTGAAGAGTTTCAGACTGATTTTCAGGCTGCATATGCAAGTTGCATATGGCTAAATAGCCCTTCAGGTTCAAAGGGAGAATTGTTTTGGACATAATTCTAAATAATTTAAATTTTAAACCAATTCATTTATGGCACTAACCAATCCTTGCTTTTTTAGGCTAGGATGCAAGCCCACTATACAAAATACTTTTGCAGCTCCTTTGAGATCTCTAAGCTGATTATGTGGCATAGAATGAAGATAGGAATGCCCCTGCCTGAATGTAAATAATAATTGACTAATGACAAAAAATAGTACTATGAAATATAAATATTAGGAGAGTACCAAGTTGCTTACTACTGTTTTAAAACATCAGGGAAACCAAACATGTGGTTGGCATTTAATTTAATCCAGCCAAAATCTTGCCTCTGTTCACAACCTCCATTTACTAGGTGATTACTGACAGAACTACTTGTCCCATGGAGCTGGTTGGATTCCAATATGAAACTATTCTTGGATTAGAGAGTGGGAATAAGAAACAAAGTCTTTAATTAAATCTTCAAGGCTGGGATTTGTTTCCCTTGACTCACTCTTTATCATATAGCCTTCAAGGGAAAAAGGAAATAGTTAACTGGAGCATTGGCAAAAGAAAAAGGAATCTTTGAGATCTGTATGAATTAGAAGGAATCACACCGGGTTCACACTTAGCCATAATTTATTGAAGCATTATCTTAAGTTCATATAACATGGTTGTCAACACACAGTATGGTGAAGACATGAGATACAGTATTGTCAGAAGTTTGTATGATTCTGTGCAAGTGTAATTAGCATACTAGCTTGCCTAACTGATCTAGTATCTCTGGTTATAAAAACATTACTGGTATTTATATTTCTATCCATTTAAGGATTTCCTGAAAAATTCAAGAATGGAGAGGTAGATAGATGGTCCCTCTGCCAGGTTAGATTTGAATGAATGTTTACATGAACATTCTGAACCCTCAATTTTTAAATTAGATCCTATATAGTATGTACAATTGTTGTTCTTTCCCTGCAGCAAATTTAGAAGTAAAAAAGCCATGTTGAGATAGAAGAGGGATTGGCAAGGAGGAGATTATGACAGAGCAAAGGGATGAAGGACCCTTCCTCATTTGGAATAAAGTCCTTCAAGGAGGGCCTTCAATAGAGCTCCCTGTGCCTCAAAGGCAGGTGAATTGTGAGAGAGCTCATGGCTGAACCCTCCTCCAAAATTGCCACTGCTGAGGGCAAGAAAAGAGGAGAATCATTGGGCTGCTGCTTCCCATAGTAACAGTACGCATTTACCCTTCTTCATAAGGCTTGTAGGCAGGTTATTCTCTTTTAGCCATGCCATAACAAGACTGTGTGACTGTGAGTGGGCAAAAAAGACAAGGTTTTCATTAGCTCTAGTAACTATATAGAATTTGACAGCCTGCTGATTACTCCACCTGATTAGGTTGGTAGAAAGAGCAGAGCAGTGTTTCTCAAGCTTGCCCACTTTAAGATGGGTAGATTTTGACTCCTAGAATTCCCTAGCATGCATGTTGAGAGTGGAAACCCACCTATCTTAAAGTGGGCAAACTTGAGAAATACTAAAATAGACCAAGGGGTGGGTTGCAAAAGAAGCTCAGTGAACCAACTGTGAGTGGGGCCTCAAGATAGATTCCTCCCTTGCTCTCCTTATACTTTAAGGATGGCAGGGCCTGCTCAGACATGATCTTTCCCTTTTGCTTTTTCATATAATAAACATAGAAAAATTATCTTGTTTAAAATTATATTTTAATATCTAAAAGTATATCTCTCTTTTCCCCACATTTCATTCCCACATCTTTCATGGCTGGATTTTCATGGTATTACTGATGTTTCTCAATAACAGTGTTATAATATATCTGCATATAATAATCCTCTTCCAGGAGCAATTTATTTTTAACAAACCAGTATACCTTGATCTAGAACATCTGGAGAAAAGACACAAGAGGGAAACAGTTGTGGAAGATTTGAAAATTTATAATGATATTGCTGATGCCCTCTCTCACCATTTTCAAAGATCAATGAAATTTTGGTGGCAGTCCTGGGGAAAAAACAGGTTATTTCTAAACACTATCCTCATATTATCCAAACTGTTGTAATATTTACCACTCAGATCATTTTAAAACTCTGAGAACCCCCTTCTCCAATTTGTGTCAGTCTACACCCCCATTGTTTTTAATTTATTGAAATCAATGGTCTTAGTATTGAAAGAGAAGAACTCAGATTACTGAAATTGTTTTTGGGATTATATGTTAGCAATTATTTTTACCATGCTGAATAAAACGGTTTGATCATTACTGAAGATAAATCTGGAATCTCAGAGACAAAGCCAGCACAACTTCTCAAATAATTATGTATTAGATCCTAAGATAGTTCCCCTCAGATCAGCAGGATTTAAGCTAGGTTTATTGACTTCTATAAGCTTCAGTCCTATTCCTGCTAATTGTGTTAGTACCAGAATCTAAGTAAACAGTAGCAGTGATATTCTATTAAAGGCTACAAGTTCTGTTGAATTTAGCAGCATGCTGTTTGCAGGTAAACTGGCATAATTATACTCAGCCAGTTCATGGCACTATTTTAACCTGCCAGAAATCAAAGCCTTCTTTGTTTGTTTATTTGTTGTTTTTTATTTCTAATTTAAGGCAGAAACTGAATGTGACATGTACCATTGAAAGCAAGATGGAGAGATTTAAAGCAGAAGATCTGAGAGTTCTGGAAGAATACAAATTCTTAAGATTGGTTAGTAAATAGAGATCTGTAATAGAGAAAATATTCAGGTGCTGAAGAGTCAAGATGCAGTTAGGATTTCCTTTTCTTCCCTTCTGTCCTGATATGACTCATCACATTCCTTCATTAACCACAGAAAGGGGCAAATAGTCCAGGCATGTGTTGGTCTGAATACAGAGTGCCAAAACCTCTACAGGTTTTGTTTTGGTTTTTTAAGGAAAGACTGGGATCCTACAAACACAATGCTCTTGGTTTAGTTTGGCTTGGTATGTGGCACAAATTCATCAACTATGCTTTGAAAACCATGATGCATGGCAGTGTAAATTAAGCCAATTATAGTTTGTTCTATAAACTGTGGTCAGGCAAATTGGAGTTTAGCGGATATGTGGATTCATCCAAAGAAGCACATGTTTTACTTCAGTGGACTTCATTCACTAGTATATAGGTGTTTAGAAAAAGCAGCTTTTTTTAGCTTGAAATGACTATTTCGAGTTGTTTCAGTGATCTATTAGCCTATTTATTAATAGTTTTCAGTCCAAGTAGTAAAATTACAGCCCAGCTTGGGCCAAAAGACATCAATATGCTAAGAAATGATACTGTACATTCTATCTTTTGTCCCTATGGATGAATCAAATTTGCAGTTCAGGAATTACTAGAATGGATATGAGAGTTGAAAGGCTAATAATGTTAACAGTAAAGGATTTTGAAAATATACAAGAAGTAAATATTATATGTGTACCACTGCAAAATGTCCATAATTTCTATGAATGAAAAATGAACAAGTAGAATTATGTTGTAAAATAAGTACATCTAAGTCAGTGTTCTTCAAACTCAGCAACTTTTAAGTTACAGGGACTTCAGAAACCAGAATCATGCTAGCTGAGGAACCTTGGGAGTTGAAGTCCATACCACTTAAAGCTACTGAGATTGAGAAACACTGATCTAAAGTAATGCAATACAAGAGAGAGTTGAATTCTCCAAGTTCAGGGCCAGCCAAAGACAAATTGCTGCCCAGGCAGTAGAGCAATGATGGCTCTTTCCCAGACAAGGTGTTTTGCACTCAAGACCAATAGAGTTATTTGAACACTTGAAGTAGAAAAAAACATAAGATGATTCCATCTGTTCCCCACTCCTTACAAGTAATGATTAATCACTGATTTCCATTTTGTAAAACTTCATAGCAGCTGCCCTGTGGCCACTGGCTCTTCTTAGCTAATGCTAGGGTTGGCCCTGACTGACTCACTAAAGTGACTTTATAGAAATTCCATTGTTGTCACCAAAGCAGCTATGAATTACCCAGCTGGCTGTTCAGCCCTGATTTCTTTCTAATCCCATTGGTATATGGATGTTTAATCTCTGCATCTCAGTGGGATGCTTCTTATGATCTTAGCTGAGAAAAAACACTCCTTGTACTTCAGACCCATTCAGTGCTAGTTCTGCAGAACTTGGATTGGAATGACTTCATACATTTATGTCCTAGATCTACATAGTTGTTTCTAATGAAATGATAAGTCAGAATCATTAAGCATTTGCTCCTTTGAAGAGAGCCTTGCCAGCATGGAAAAGCTGGTGAAGGCTGCTACATTACAAAAAACACAGAACAGCAGTGGGGAGGCTCACAATTGTGCAATTTGTAGCTATGCTAAGCTCTTACTCATTCTCTCTCTTTTGGGGCTCCCACCCTCCCCCCTTTTTGGACCAGTTTCTGTTGGCATAGTAATATAAAGGAATAATGAAGGAAACTTCATAGTTACACAGAATGTTTTTGCCAGATCAATGTAACTCAAAAGCCTGAGGTGCTCTATCTAAATTTACATAAGTGGGAAAAATAAAACCATTCCTTCCTTCTTTCCACCCCACTCTATGCTTCAAAATGCATGAGGACCTCTTGCAATCAGATCTGATTCATTGATAAGTAAGTCCAAAGTCGAAATTCAACAGACTTCACTGGTGAGAGAGTTCGCTTATTTCCTTATTTAATTCAGAACTGCAAAGTCTAAGGGATAAGTGCTTTTATCTTAAATGGAATAATGTCACTATAGAACTAAGGCTGAACCTGAATCGTAATTTGATGACTTTTTAGAAAAGAAGGCTAATAAATTATTTGCTCATCCTGATAGGTGAGTAAATGTTATCTTTGTCAAACCACTTCAAAAATACCACTCTAATAGGATATTGTATCTTTCACTTCAGTCTGGTTCTAAAAAGTTATTTGCCAGTTACATCTTTACAAGGAAATCATCAAAGGTGTTTAATGTCCGCTCTCCCTTTTTTTTCCTTACAGATGATTTGGAGTTGGCTGATTGTGTCCAAAGGTCATGATGATCTATTATAATTTTGCTTTGCAAGTGTTTGCAAGTCCAGTTCTGGTGGAACTGGAGCAGCCACTTCAGAGGTCCCTTGATTTTGCTTCTCCATTACCACAGACTGGCAACTTGTAGCATCCAACTTTTTAGTGTGGAAGGTTGCATGGCTGTTTAAAACGAAGAGTATTTATTTCCTACAACTAATGTTAAGATGACCATATTTTGAATAAAATGCCTCTATATTGATAAGGGTCGGTTAGTATGTGTGTGTGCGTGTAACTCTAGTTGCCATGATTGTAACTGATCCGGTTATTTTTCTATTGCTCAAAATGAGGAGGAAGAGAAGAATCCAACTTGCCCACTGCCGTCTCGAATAAAAATAGTCTGATTGCTAAATTATTGCACGAACAGAACTGGCTGGAGGGCAAACAGTTCTAGAGGGCAAACAGTTCTATCCTTTGAGAAAAGAAACGGCCCCTTATGCGTCAGAGTTTCCCGGGGTCCAGGCTGCTCAGTCGGTCCCTAGGTCAGCGAAGAAGCGCTTTCCCACTCATATTTCGCCAGCCCACGCCGCGCTGAAATCTGGGTTTGGTCAACTCTAGGCTCAACAGATGAGAGGCGAGCAAAGCAGCCAGGAACTGACTCCAGCTTTCGAAAACTGCCAAACGAGACATAAAGCCGCATTGTCAAAATCATCTGGAAAACAGGTTTCCCTATTGAAACCGCTCAGTGTTAATTACAGGAATCTGGAAGCCTCTGAATCTGAACGCCTGGAAGCGGCTTTCCCCTCGCTCCTCGCTCGCTCGCCCTCCCGCCCGCCTATTTTCCCGGGGTAAATGGAAAGGGCGCGCTCTGCCCGGGACGGCGGCGGCGGCGGCGGGAAGAGCTGGTTGGCTAGTTCACGTCCGGCTTTTTTTGCCCTACATACCTAGACATCCATAATTCGTGCATACGGCGGACTCGCCCAGGATGGCGGTTTATTTCCTTATAAAGAAAACGCAGGTTTCTCTTTTCTTCCGCCTTACAAAATGATTCGCATTATGTATGCTACATTGAGCGATCTAATTTCTTCATGATAGTCAGCTAATTGCTCTGGCAGGTAATTAGGAGAGGTTTTGCAACGCGAAAGAGGGCTCTCTCTTTTTTTCTGGTTTCCCCCTTTCCATTTCTTTTTCCAATGCTCCTTTGGATTATTACATGGCTCTGTAAATTATAACACATCTGTAAAGGGGAGGTGGAATGTTGGTTGTGGCGGAGGCGAGATCTTTTCAATAAGTTTTTCTGATGCCATCCAGTTTGTTCTCTCTTTCCCTCTCTTTTAATGGACTTTTGTTTTTGGTTTAGCTTTTTCCTGGCCTCGATGTATTCTAAAGCACGCGATCTGAAGCCGATTTTGTTCGTGCTCAGTGGTCCAGAATAACTTGCCCATAATGGGCCAGGTTTGAAGCAAGCTTCCTAAGCGATGGCAATCTCTACCGAGCATGTGGGAAAAGAATGGCTTAAACGGGGACATCTGTTCGGCGCTGCTCACCCCCACCTCCGTTTCTTAAAGCCAAACCAGGCTACCGGAATAACCGACGGCCACTTCCCCCCTCAAGTGTCATGCAGAGGCACGATTCACAAGTTGTTTCTGAGGAGGGCAAAAGGGAGAAGCTGAATTCCAGGGTAAGGAGAGGTAGGTGAGTATTGTGTTAGGGCAAAATATCAGCCTAAGATTTTGGAAAGAGAAGAGGGTATCTGATAGATATGTAAATATTTTATACAGTCTCACATCCATGTACAATATAAGTATTCATAAGAGCATCCCGTTTGAGCTTCCGGCACTGGGACAATAATCTGAATATGGAAAGCGTCATTTCTCTCCCCCTTTCCATGACCCGGGTAATTTCATCTGGCCCGGCCTACAGCTGAAAGCTGATCGTCAGCCTTCTGGTGCTTCGACCTGGGTAGAAGCAAGTGTTGCCTGGGTTTAGGGGAACTGAGTTGTACACCGCAGACCAGATCTGGAGCAAAAGTTCAGCTACTCCAAGAAAAACCGCGCCCTTGTGCCGGCTGACGATCTCGCATGAAGGCTGTGAACCTGGGCATATTTAGATGGGAGAGGGTCGCACTGATCTCCACTGGATTCTGTGTAGAGTACATGGCACCGAGCGGCTAATATTGTATTTGTTGCGCATCATTAGGCGCCAGCTGCTGGGAGAATGTCCGCAATCCCTCCTCCTATTTTGTTATATATTTTTGTCTTCCTTTGCTCCGTTTGTTGGTGTTTGTGAAAGTATTCCTCAAATCCTCAAACAACCCCAGGAACTGCTCCAGCACGCCACCATTCAACTCCGAGACCCTTTTAGATTATTGGTAATTAAACGCTATTCCCATTCATCTTCAAAGAAGAACGGTTATAACTGTCAACCGTCTGGAGATGTGTGGTAATCTGGAAGGCCTGACCTCCAGGAAGAGAGGGGCAAGGGGCGCCAGGGGAAAAAAATCAATATTGCTGAGGAGACGGGTTTTATTATTTTTAAATTCTCCGGCGAGAAATGGAAATATAAAGGGAACAGGAATGAAAGAAAAGTGAGAAGAAGCTGGGAAACAAGACTCTTTTTTGGGGGTAGGGATGGTAAGGAAACTCTTGTATTTTATGAGACAGCCTTTCCACCCCATCTTTTTCTGCCCTGGGTGCCTAAATGAAACAACAGGTGACGGAGAAAATAGTCAGGAAATAGGACAGGTTTCCCCAACTTGTTTTTCTCACATGTTGCCACTTGACGCTCCCAAATTGTGTGACCCTCGTGGTCATTATGGCTATCGACCGGGGTATCCTATTCCAACTTCTCTCAAATAGGGAAAGGCTTCCTGGAATGTGGGAGGCAATAGCATCTCTTTCTAGGATCTTCCAGAAGACCCCAGAGTCTTGGTTCTGAAAATAAGCGAAGGAAACGGGATTGGGAGAGCCATGATTGATAATTTTCCCTAAATTAGGGGTTCAATCCAGCCTGTCCCTGGTCTGTCAGGCCCTAAAGTGACATCCGGAGAAAGCCATTGGGGAAAATAGAAAAAAGGATAACCAAATATTTCAAGGTCATCATCTCCTCCTCGAGTGACCCTCTGGTCTCAGTCATGCCCTCCGGGAAAAGATATACCCGCCATGGTCCCACGGGGTTGGGAAGAACGAAAGTATCCACCGGGAAAAGCTCAGAATCGGAAGGAAAGCGACCCACGTGCAGACAAGGCAGGCAGGAGTGGTGATGGAAAGGACTGCAGGAAAGAAACTCATTCATTCTTTTCTTCCCAGTGTAATGTAGGTGCGCATTAGGACGTGCACACCTGAATGCCCGAACCTTCTTTTTTCCTGAGGAATTGTTATTTAAAGCACGGTCGAGAGCCGTTTGCCAAGGTTAGTTAGCTAGTTAGATACCGAAAGAATAGTCAGGGGAACAATGAAAACGAGCAGTGGAGATAATAGTGAGGAAAAGGCTTTTCAATCCGCAAAAAATTAAGTACTTCCCTTCATCTCCTATATCCAACTTTGGGGCTCCCTTTGATTCTTTGGGAGAGATTTTAAGCAAACATTTAACAGGAGCTGGTTGGAATCAAAAGGCTTAAAATTATTTGGATAATTACATAGTTTTTTTAACAATGACAAGGAATAAATAATACTGAGACAAACTGTCTTTAGGTAAGAAACCAAATTGTTGTTGCTGCTCAACCATCATTGCCTTTCTTCATCATTTGCCACCTGTATTTAGACTATTTTCAGGTAAAATGAAAAGGCTTAGGGAAAGCAAAAATCAATCCAGAGGAGAATGAGAAGTTTTACTAACTCTTATCTGCCTGCCTGCCTGCCTGCCTGCCTGCCTGCCTCTCTATCTATCTATCTATTTATCTAAGAAGTGGGGGCATCTTCTGAGTCTTCAGAGATATAAAAATAACTTTGGCTAAAGATTCAGACCCTTCCTGTCATTTCACACGTTTGAATACCATTTGCCATTCCCCGAGGACAAAAACTCATCCTTATTTTTTGGAATGGAACATTGTTCATGTTATTCAATGGGATTTGTTCCAATAAGAACAGGTCTTGGACAGGACACTATTGGAAAATTCCAGGGCACTGTTGAATTGGAAAACACCTCAGAATACTTTTTTCACACCTTTGTCAGAATGTGGCTCTGTGGTGCAGCTTGGCTGTATTCCCCTTTTTCAATAATCCTAGGGCAGAAGAAAGTCAGATCTTTTTCTTATTTGGACTTCACCCTAAGAAAAGTCCAGATTTATATGCCTCTGTTCACATCAGTTCAACTGAGGGGATCTATTTATCTCAGGGGACTGCCTATCTGCAGCAGTTTCTGCCTCCCCGGTAAGATTGGTAAAGTCGGTGCTTCCCAAGTCCCTTCAGTCAAACATTGTTGCTTAGGAAGTGCACCTTCTCTGTTGCCACACCTGCCTTCTGGAACAGAATTCCTCAGAGATCTGTAAGGCACCCAAACTTTAGTTGTTCCAAAAACTTTGCTCTCAGATCTGAGGTAGGATGTCTGTTGAGCCTTTTTTTGATGTGTGACAAGTTTTTCCTGGTGTTTTCAAAAATTTTTCCACCCTTCATTTGACTGTTCTTATTTAAAAATGTCATACTGAGAGTCAAACAATCTCTAAATCCAATAAAATGCATACATATATGTTCCAACAATTAGCATCCACTACTGGTTTGCTCCACAAAGTAATCAATAGCTAGAGGGTGGTTGTTTTTGAGTGAATCGACAAACTTTGCATGCGGGAGACTCTCCTGCCCCCATGCAAGTCTTCTTGACTTAAGCATCATGTGCCCTGCAATACAACAAATTCTTCTCCTTCTTCTGAGCTGCAGAAGGGATGCAGGTCCTTTCGGAATGGAATTCCGAATTCAGCTCCTGAGAATCGGCCAATAGAGCCATTTGGTCAACCGAAAGGCCAGCAGAGCTGCCTCAACCTTCCTTCACTCCTTCCTGAGTGATGAGCTAGTTTGTTTCCTGACCACCCCCGGGTGGAGGAGAGTGGAGGCACAGCTGGGAACCCAAGAGTCGAGTTTCCTCCCAACAATCTCTCCACCCCCCACCTCGTCTCGCTGGATGGATGAGATTCCTAATGGCTCCCTGAGTCACTAGGGTCTTCACTGGGCAGACTTGTGCAAGTTGTTCCCAGTATGTAAATTAGGTCCCCAAAGCTGTTGTCCAAATCGAAGAAACAGAGAAATTAATCTGGGAGACTATCCATCATAGACTGTAATAAAGGGAGCGACATGGATGAGACAGATGATATGATTAAGGAGCTGTGGTCGTTTTAATTAACTTTTCGCTGTCCTGTAATGATCAAACTGGTCAACAGACCCGGTCAATAAGCATGTTAATATCAAACAAATAAAACTAGGGATGATTAAAAACCTCCTGGTTTATTAAATTTGAAATTCAAATGAAATTTATGTGCAGATGCAGACGGAATGCTAATGGCCCGTCACTCACCAAAGCAGTGGATGCTACAGGTTTGCAAGAAAATGTGCGAAGCTCTTTGCCAAGCAGCGAAGGGAATTGATGCACAGTTGGTATAGTTCCATGAATTTCGGGAAGGAAGCCTCTATTGCCCTTGAGGTCCTAGGTCCTCAGCAATTCCTATCCCCCTTCCCCCATCTCCACTCCCTAAGTGTTGTTGCTGTCTGCAGGCTGCGACTAGCCGGGAAAAATCACAAAAATCACAGGTTCTAGATTAATCAGGTATTTTCACCCCAGGCGAAGTGGCATATGGCAGCAGGTGAAAGCCACCTGTGAATAGGGCACCTTGCACACATACACTCTTGTGCACCAAACTGCATTCCTCCCCTCTCCGTCTGTTCAGAGACATCCTAAGCAACTGAGCTATCCTGGGGCTTTGTTTCTCTTTCTTTCCCTTGCTTACTCTCTGTCCAAAGGCAAAGAGTGAGAAACTCTTCTGCAGAGATATTTTCCAAGTTATTGTGATAATTGTTAATTCGGGTAGATGCTGCTTTTTAGAAGTGAAGCTGAAAGAAAAGAAAATAGAAAAGATCTATATCTGAAGTTCTCTTAAAACATAATAACCGGAGGCTGGCGAAATTGAGAAATGAAAAACTGAACAAGAAAAGGGAGAAAGCGTTTTCTTTTTTTCCTGACGAATTAATGATTTTCCTGACGATTTCCTGATCTAATCAATGGTCCTTGTTTAAAGGGATCTCTCTAGAAAAAGCAGCACTAAGCTGCCTTTTCCTGGCTTGGGGAGGGGCATTGACCCCTTTGATTTTCACTTCCCCAAATCTGCCAGTCCTTCTTCCATGCTGCCCTTCTAGTGTAACCAACAAAGTCAACAGCTCCCGAGCCTCGACAGTCACTCCTCCGTCCAGGATTCTTCCACACTGCACTCCCTTTTTTTCATCAGCGCTCCCATCCCCACCCCTTTTGTGTGATGGGGGAGAGTCAAGGGGTAGTATTGATTCAATTTAAATCCGAAATTTAAACAAGTGTGCATTAGGTCTTTAAAATGAATATCATTATAGAAAGAGACCAAAGGCACGAAGTTAATTCTTTCTTATTTGTTAAAACGCTGCTCCCTCCCACCCCTCCACCCGTTCCTCCTCTTGGGCTGGCCTGTCCCGCCTTCTCAACAGGCTCAAGTCACTCAGAGCAGCTCGCCGAGAGGAGTGCCGCATTCATAGTTAACCGTCAGCCTTCAGAGAAAGACAGCAGTTCATTAATTTACTTCGACGCTTACTTCTGAGTATGATCAAGCCTCTTACCTCGTAATCAATAGCTATGATGTACAGTCAATAGCCACAATGTGTTAAAAGCCTCCCGCACCCCCGTGAAAAAGAAAAAGAAACCCAAAATTGGCTACAAAGCTGAGGTGTCCTAGCCCCGGAATGTATTTTTATCTGATGTCTCCCAGGAGTTTGAAGTACGCAAAAAACTCCAGGTACAACCAAGGGGCTGGGGTGCTCTCTACATTAATTTTAACTTTCATAATAACATTGAATCCTTCTAACCCGAAATTAATACGAGGACCAAAATCATTTTCCAGGTATATTTTCCCAACCAAGAGTCCCCTTCTGGTTAAATTAAACAGATTGCATTTTAACGCAGTGGTGATGACTATGATAATAATAAAAAACCATGTTTCGGTTCCCTGCAATTCTTCCATTTAACACTTCGGTCAAGAGAATTTGCTCCATTGAAAACGGAGTTATTCCGATTTGAACCAAAAAGAGAAGGAAAAAATCCTGTAATCCCAGTGTTGAATCCCAACCTCATCGCTGAATGTAAAACAAAGATGTTGCTCTGATTACTAAAATTATATTCAAATTATGAGGAAAGCACAAGAAAATAGGATCTAAAAATCTATGATATCTATGATAGATAACTATATCTATGTACCTAGTTTCCTTTTTTTTTCAGCCATCAAAAGAGAGATGGGGGAAGGAGGGAAGGAAGGAAGGAAGGAAGGAAGGAAGGAAGGAAGGAAGGAAGGCAGGCGGGGGTTGAAGGAGAGTACGGATTGACTAGGAAAGTGGCCTGATCCAGGAGAACTCTTTCTCACCGCGGTTTCACACGACCAAACTCCTTGGCGTTACATAAGTGGGGGGAGAGCTGGATGAATAGGTGGTCGGAAGGCGAAAGGAAAGCCTTTCCCAATCACCCAAAAGATTGTTGCGGAGAACTGTGGTGGTGGTGGGGGTAATCTGGGAGAGAACGTAGGTTAAAGAAATGCACGTTGAAACTATAGTCGCAGCTCCCAAAACGAACGAGCGAACGCGCGCTCGCTGTCACATTTAAGTCTGTCTCCGGGGTGAATAACTGAGCGACTTTCCCCAAAATGAGAGTTTGCAAAACGGAAGGTTCAACTCGGATTGCAGGAGAAGCGCGCTTCGAGGAGCCCGCAGCTCCCTGCGCTCGCCCCCCGAGTTTGCCCTCGTCGGGCGCCCGCCTTACCGCCCGCTCGCTCTCTGCGCTGCGCTGCGCACAGCCTGGCAGAGCGGGTGGCGACGGCGGCGGCGGCGGCGGCAATGATGACCTCACGCGGTAACGCCGCGGAGCGGCCGACGGCGCCGCAGATTGGCTGGCGCGGACTCAGCGGCACTTCAAAGCGAGAGAGGGAGCTACAATTGTGGTGGAATGGGCGGAACTGATCATTGTATTGCACACCTCTAAAAAAACACTGCCTCTGATTTATCAATATAAAAAAGATCCTCTGAGAGGAGGGCACTTTGTGGGATGGCAACTTCACTTCTAGGGGTGAGTGCGAGGGTGTGTTTTCTTTCCTTTTCTCCCCCCCTTTTTACTGTTTTAATTGGGTCCTTTTTATTGGCGATCGCGGAGCAGGGTTAAGGCAGTCTCTCTCTTGACCGGGGGCTATTTATTTTTGCTTTTTCTCTTAACTCCAAACGAGTTCGGGAGAAAAGAAAGAAAAGGAGTGGGGGAGGGGGAAGAGGGCAGCCACTTTTTTCAACCCCCTTGACAGCGTGCAGGAAAAGGTTTTAAGGGCATTAGCCTTAACAACCTCCAGAGCTTGGGTCGAGCTATTCCTGTATCCCCGGAGAACTGGCGTCTCTGTTGTCGACTCGGAGGGGGAAAAAAACAGCTGCCTCGCTTGATCTTTTTCTTTCCCTGTGAGATCTTTAAAAAAAATTGCGGCAGCTTGTTGCTGTTGTTGATTTCCCCCCCTCTTTAACATTTCTCTGAGCCCGACATTTCCTGCAGGTATGTTGATTGTCTCCTCTGTTTCTGTTTCCTTGAGGTGTGAATATAAAAGTTTGGGGCGGGGGGAGGGGAGAAGCGCGGAAGAATGCTATAAGGAAAACTAAGGAATTTTTTTAAAAGGCAATTTTAATCTGTGGATACAGCCAATGTTTATTGCTAAATGAGGAGGGATGCGGATTAAATGCATTAATACTCTTGGTAGTTTCGGAAGGGAAGAAGAAAACACATATGCTATGGAAATCCGACGCCTATGAACTGGGGCTTAGTCCAGACCGAAGCTTTTCAGTTTTCAGATTTTCCTTTCGAGTCTGGTTTTCTGGATGGGATTGAGATTAACTCCTCGAGCTCTTTGGGCGGAATTTGGGCTGCGAGCCAATCTCATCCAAAGAAACCAGCGAGCTTTCCAAAGACGCCTTTCCTGGGCTTGTGAGCAGGATCGTGTGTGTGTGGGGGGGGCAGTCAATGCTGCTCAGGGAGTCAAGAGGAGGGGTAAAGGGCCGCGAAGGTTCCCCGCCTTAGCCCCCATTTCCCCATCCGCAGGCAAGGCTAGCCGGGCGTAGTTCCTGTCTCTGGAGCGGGCTGTGCGGGCATCTTTGCCGGCGGAAGATGACGGGCACTGTCCCGGGCTTCTCTCCCCGTTTCATGCAGGAAGAACCACGTCTCGGCTCCACTCCGCTGGCCATGCTCGCCGCTACCTGCAACAAGATCGGCAGCCCCAGCCCTTCGCCGTCGGTCCTGTCGGACAGCGCCTCGTCCTTCGGCAAAGGCTTCCATCCGTGGAAACGCTCCTCATCTTCGGGCAGCTGCAACGTGGTGGGCTCCAGCCTGAGCGGCGTTGGAGTCTCAGCCTCGACCCGCAATGGCTCTTCAGCTCACGCCGCGGCGGCGGCGGCGGCAGCGGCGGCGGCAGCCGCCCTGGTCTCGGACTCCTTCAGCTGCGCCGGCTCGCCCGGATCCAGCGCTTTCTCGCTCACTTCAAGTGGCGCGGCTGCTGGCTCGCCTTTCGCCAACGATTATTCGATGTTCCAGGCGCCCGGGCCATCGGGCGGAGGCGGCGGGGGCGGAGGTGGGGCAGCTCCGGATGCCTCTGCCGCTCATCAGCCGGTCTTCATCTCCAAGGTGCACACATCGGTGGAGAGCCTGCAGGGCATCTACCCACGCGTGGGTATGGCACATCCCTACGAGTCCTGGTTCAAGCCTTCGCACCCGAGCGACGCGGGCGCCTCCAGCTGGTGGGACGTCGGCGCTGGTTGGCTGGACGTGCAGAACCCAAACGGTGTCCATCAGGCTGCCGCCGCGGCTAGCGGTCTCCAGGCGGGTTCACTCCACTCGCCACTGGGCGCATACAACTCGGATTATTCTGGCCTAGCGGGCCACTCGGCCTTCAGCAGCAGCGCCGCTTCCTCGCACCTTCTCAGCCCCGCCGGACAGCATCTCATGGACGGATTTAAGCCGGTGCTGCCCGGCTCCTACCCAGACGCGGCCCCCACGCCACTGACATCCGGCGCCAGTGCCTCCATGCTGGGCGCCGGACCCTCCGCGCCACTAGGCGGCTCCCCGCGCTCATCGGCCCGGCGCTACTCGGGCCGCGCCACCTGTGACTGCCCCAACTGCCAGGAGGCGGAGCGCTTGGGCCCGGCAGGCGCCAGCCTGAGGCGCAAGGGCTTGCACAGCTGCCACATCCCCGGCTGTGGCAAGGTCTACGGCAAGACGTCGCACCTCAAGGCGCACCTGCGCTGGCACACGGGCGAGCGGCCCTTCGTCTGCAACTGGCTCTTCTGCGGCAAGCGCTTCACGCGCTCGGACGAGCTGCAGCGCCACCTGCGCACGCACACGGGCGAGAAGCGCTTCGCCTGCCCGGTGTGCAACAAGCGGTTCATGCGCAGCGATCACCTCAGCAAGCACGTCAAGACTCACAGCGGCGGCGGCGGCGGCGGCAGCAACGGCGGCGGCGGCTCGGGGGGCGGCAAGAAGGGCAGCGACACCGACAGCGAGCACAGCGCCCCCGGCAGCCCGCCCTGCCACTCGCCGGAGCTGCTCCAGACCCCCGAGCCGGGCCACCGGAATGGCCTGGAGTGAAAACGGTCCAGAGCCACCCGGCGGAGGCCAGGCGGTAGGAGGATCTGGCTTTGCTCTACTCGGCCCCACGACTCCCTCCTTCCCCTCCTCGTTTTCTGTCTCTCCTTCTCCCTTTCTTGATCGGATCGGATCCGCAGCGCCTTCAGCCTCCCCATTTCGTAGTCTCCCGCCCGCTGGGCCAAAGGGGATCTGGACGTCGAAGTAACGCGCTCCAGCCAGCGCCGGACTCTCAGACCCGAACCCTGCCCAGAAAGAGACTTCGGTCGCCGAGCGGCTACTGCAGAGACATCCACGCCGGAGGGGAAGAGGTTTGGGGCGCTCCACGCGGCGGGAGGGCGGGGATCGGGCTCTCGGCAAGCGATCAG
>JANHZU010005421.1:4593-18531 GCA_032468055.1 Acrochordus granulatus | reverse complement strand
CTCTGATGAGACCTGTCCAGTATGGTTGAACCTCTGGCAGAGCTCTCATCTTCATGAGAGCACACAAGCCCCCCAACTACAGCAAGGTGGTGCCTCACTGGGGGGATTACTTTTAGTAATGGGCAATTAAATGCTGGGACAACATTTTTCACAGATGTCTAATATTAATTATAATCCAGGTAATTGTTAAAATCTGTATTATTGCAGTTTCTGAGGTCAAGTATCCAACAGTATTCACATCCCCTTTCTATGTCAGAGAAAATACCAGAAAACCCTTTTTATTCTCCAAGGGAGTTCGCCTCTTCTATTATGATTGGAGTTTATATTCCCCACAGGCTTCTATTACTGGAGCTCTGCAGAATCTAGCTGACAGAATAATTCACATAGAATAGTAATATTCAAACTCTTTAATTACTGACTTATGGGATTTTAACAGGGCAAATCTCACACATGAACTGCCTAGAGACAAGAATACATTGAATCATTGCTATACAACTATAAATATACAGTATATATCTGGTGCTTACCAATCTGTATTCCACACATCTATGGGGAAATCTGACCATTGCTTAATACACCTCTTCCCCACCTAAAGGCAGAAACTTAAAACTAAAAACATGTAGTCACAACAGTGAAGAGATGATCTGAAAAGGCAAAATTAAAACTGCAGGCCTGCCTTGATTACACAGAACAGTCTGTCTTTGAAGCTGTTTAAGAAGACTTAGATGAATTTACTGACATAGTGACATCATAAATCAGTTTTTGTGAAGTTGTATGTGCCTGCCAAAACCTTCCACACATGCAACAACAAGCTCTGGTTTACAGTGAAACTCAGGCAGCTTTATCGCAACAAAGAAGCCTACAAGAAAGGGGATAGAATTCTATTATTACCAGGCCAGAAATAAAATGACTAAAGAGATTAGGATAGCAAAAAGGAACTACTCTGAAAAGCTGAAAAATCAACTTTTGCTAATCATCCTGCTTCTGTGTGGAGAAGCCTATAGAACATTATTGGCTACAGGATCCATCACTCTCTGTTAAAGAAAACGGTTAAATTACTGAATATATTCTATTGGCAAATGACCTGAATGTGTTCTACTGTACATTTGAGAAACAGCTATCATTACTTACTGCCAATAACTCCATCTCAGTCATATTAACAGCAGCTATTTCCCCTACAACCACATCCCTCCCTCCTTCTGAGCCCTCACCTCCTCCTGGACCCTCACCTCTTATGATTCTGGAAAAAGATATCTGAAGTCTACTTCAAAAACAAAACACAGGGAAAGCACCTGGCGAAATGGTGTGACCCCTTCCTGCCTGAAAATCTGTGCTGCACAATTGGCTCCTATCTTCATACAAATTTTCAATAGATCACTGGAGCTATGCTATGTCCCTTCTTGCTTTAAACATTCTACCATCATCTCCGTCCCTAAGAAAGTCTCCATCGGTGGGTTAAATGACTGACAGACTCATAGCTTTAACTTTTGTAACTATAAAGACTTTTGAGAGGCTGGTGCTGGCCCTTCTGAAAGCCATTGCAGATCTGCTGCATTCAGCAAACACATCAGCAGACAATGCTGTCAATATTTATTTATTTATTTTTATTTATCAATAACTTTTCTATGCTGTCGATTTCTGAAGAGTCTTGGTGGCTTACAAAGATTAGACATTATACATTACTTATTAACCCCACCCACCTTGGCTGGCCGGCAAACTTCACATCTGGGTCATCCTCTGAGGCTCCTGCTCTGCCCCAGGACAGGCGAGTCCAATGCTGACTCATTGCTTCCATTGCTGCTGGCCGGCTCCCTCTGAAGTGGTACCTATCGATCTAATCATATTTTACATGCTTTCTAACTTCTGAGTGGGCAGGAGCTAGAGGTGAGTGATGGGAACTCACCCCATCATGCGGAGCTGCGGCTCAAATCGCCAGAGTGCCAGCCATTTCTGGTTTCATTAATGGCACATAAAGCCGCTGTGCCACCGCACCTCCGCAAAATATGACATTGCATTATATCCTGCAACATCTTGACTCCCCAAGTATCTATGCACAAGTCCTTTTTGTGGGCTTCAGCTCAGCATTTAACAAGAGACATTCTTCATACAAATTGATCTAGTTCACTGTGCCTGTTCATACCTGTAAGTGGATAATCAGCTTTCTGACAAACAGGAAGAAACAGGTGAAGCTAAGAAAAATTACATTTAATACTAGGACAATCAGACTGGCATTCTTCAGGGCTGTGTGCTCTCTCTGCTACTGTTTCTCTTCTACATCAATTCCTGCATTACTGGGGATCCCTCTGTCAAAATTCTAAAGTTTTCAGGTGACACAACAGTCATTAGACTCATTACAGATGGGGATGAGTCTATGTACAGGTCGGAACTATGGTGCAGTTAAAACAACTTAGAACTGAATACACTAAAAACTGTGGAATGACAGTGGATTTTAGGAAGACGACTCCTATTTCATCTCCTCTTATCATTTTAGCAGTGCAGTACTTTAAGTTCCTGGCTCTGCAATCTTCTAGACTTGAAATGGATGAATAACATTAGCACCATTATTAAGAAGGCACATCAGAGGATGTAGTTTCTGCATTAATTCAAGAAGCTCAACATGCCTCAAGAGTTGTTGAAAACAGTTCTACAGAGGAATCATAAAGTCTGTCCTTTGTATATCTATAACTTTCTGGTTTAGTGCAGTAATCATGCAGGACAGATTTAGACTACAAAGAACAATTAAAACTGCAGAAAGAATAATTGCAATTAGCCTACCCTCCAGAGAAGACCCGTATTCAAAAAAATAGGGAGAAGATATCTGCAAATCCCTCTCATCCTAGTCACAACTTGTTTGAACCTCTTCCCTTAGGACAGCACTATAGGATATTGAATACTAAAACAACCAAACATAGGGTCAGTTTTTTCTCCATTCAGCTGAAAACTTGACTCACTTAACCAGAAGTTCTTAATATGCTTACATACTTATCAATATATGGGGTCTCTAATTCTACACTTTATAATATTCCCTCTCTACTGGCTGCATACTTTGGATGCACACTTTAACTTCATTATTGTTATGTTATATTCTCTTGTCTTGAAAGTATAATGAATACAGATGTACTGAAGTCATCTGCATGTCTAATCATGCTTGGCCAATAAAGTATCTGAATCTGAAATCTGAATCTAAGAAATGTTTATTCATCCCTAGGGATTTTACTCTTATTGTTTTTACTTTTGCAAGCTATACATATGCACACCTTTTCTGAATATGTATTTTGCTTGTCATGATAGTAAATTTAGTATTGTGTATAGTATGTGACACAAAATTCATAAACAGAGATCTGAATAGCAAAAATATGAACTTAAAATTCTTTAAAATATTACCCTCTACCTCTAACTTTCTAGAGGAAAAGGTATTTATATTTAGCAAATATTTTGAAAAACAGATCTTTTATTGCCACATTTATACAGCATTTTCCTGAGAAGTTCTTTTTTAAAATCTCTTGAAAAAGCAGACACTGGAAATGATCTTGGATACCTTCATAATAGTGTATGTGCTTTCCTTTCTGATGCTATATGGTCAGTTTTCCTTTTTCGATTTCTCCACAAAGAATATTGCTTTAAATTATGATATAATGTAATCTTATATCCTAAAATCATGCTGATTTTCT
Organism: Acrochordus granulatus; assembly: GCA_032468055.1. Lineage (NCBI taxonomy): Eukaryota > Metazoa > Chordata > Lepidosauria > Squamata > Acrochordidae > Acrochordus > Acrochordus granulatus. The sequence continues at coordinate 14,860 of JANHZU010005421.1, read as the reverse complement.
ACGCTAAAACTAAGCAGTCAATTCTCATCATATTCCAACTGCAACAGTACATATAGTCCTTGACTTACAACCATTTGTATAATGATGGCCTCGGAAAGTGTGACTTACAACCTGTACTCACATTTATAATAACATACCACCTTCATGGTCATATGATTACCATTCAGGCACTTGGCACTCAGCTCACAATTATGACTGGTTGCAGCGTCCTGTGGTCATGTGATCATGATTTGTGAGCTTTCTTGCCAATTTGTGGCAAAAAAGGCAAAAATACACCTTTTTGAAACACTTAATGACTGCATGATTTGCTTAATGATCACTGTAGAAATTGTCCTAAAATTGGGTCCAACTTGAGTTATGACTGTAATGGTTTATGATGGACATTCTGATTCCAATTGTTGTTATGTGCTGAGGGCTACCTGTATTCCAGTTTATAACACAGCATGTGCACCCATTACACAAATTGAAGTGGATTGGGCCCTGCTCTCTTCCATGACAGGTTCTCTAGCCTTCACCCACATTGCCATAAGATTTTTTCTGAAACTCTTGGTAAGGGCCACCTCGGTAAATCAACCAATTTTCCATAGGGAAATCTGTATTTATCTTGGTTTATTCAGAAGAAGGCAAGTAACAGTTTTCCTCCTTTCATTAGCTTGATTAAACTGAAAAGATGTGTTCTAAAATCTGGAGTTATTTTTCCGAATGAGTCCTGTATATACTTATGGATAAGCTGATAGTTTTAGATGCCAAAATATATTTCAAAAATTGGGTTTGGTTTAACTGTGGATGATTTTATCTGCAAATATATACAGTATCTGATTTGGAGAGAGGTATATGAACTGCAGCAAGCCATAGATTTAGCCTTGGAGGACTAGATATAATTTATGCTCCTGCATCGCCTACCTTTATATCATGTTTTTATTTTTCAATCTGTCTTTCATTAATCCTACATGTGAAAACATGGGGCTGGGGCTGACAAAGAAATAAACTTTATTTGACCATGCTGTAGTAAAGAAATCTACCATTATACATTTGCAAAAGTAGAATAACCTTTTGGTTATACAGTATATTCACTTGTTATATTTTTATCATGCTTTCCTCTAGATCATTGATCATCATAATCTGGGGATTCCTGAGAGTTCCTGAGGCTCTTTCAGGGGTCCACACAGTTACATGAGTAAATACTTAAATATTTCTCAGTTTTAATTTTAAATACAATACATATTAACAGATATAGCACACATAAACCTAAGCTCTTTGGGGTCCTCAAATCATTTTTAAGAATATAAAGGGGTCTGAGGCCAAAATGTTTGAGAACATCTGCTGTTCAAGATACATAAGACAACACACATTTTTATTTTTATGACTTTGTTGTTGTTCAGTTGCGCAGTCGCGTCCGACTCATGGACTGCAGCACGCCAGGCCCCCCTGTCTTGCACTGTCTCCCGGAGTCTTCCCAAGCCCATGGCCATCACACTGACTATGCTATCTAACCATCTCATCCTCTGCCGTCCCCTTCTCCTCTTCCCTTCAATCCTTCCCAGCATCACTAAATCTCAGTCCTACACTGACCACTATACCACATTGACTCTAATTTTAAGGTTGTATATGAAAATGTTATGACTTTGATCAGGAGATGGCACTATAATCAGAGGTTTGGCATAATATTTACATGGCTGGAATCAATAAGATGAAACTTTTAGTGGCTGGTGTTCTTTGCATACCTGACAGCTACAATTCTAAAAACTATGGATAAGGATTCGTAGTACTCCAGATGTTTCCATTAGACCCACTCAGCATATTTATTGGGATTTGTTATGCAACAGTCTCTGAAAAGCTACAGTTTTCCTATCTCTACAATATACATTTTGTGTGTATGCTTTAATGCCAGGATTCATTGCTGGTAATTGCATGGACAAATTCCTGAAATTTTCTTGGCATGACTTCATATGTAGCTTGCATTGCCTGCTTCCTAGTGCAGAAAGAGAGGGATTGGCTCCACTGTTTCTAGCCTAGTACTTTAGCCACTGCACCAAACTGGCCTTTTGCACATTTACCAGCTACAACTTCTTTTTGACTGACTAATTATGCTGGCAATGATATGCCAGATCATTCTACTATCAAGTTTTATTTGTCAACAGAGGAGCTCTTGAGCAGATATAAACTGCACTTCATTGTAAAAGTCCATACTTGTGTGACTCTTAGGGATGAAAAAAAGATCTGCTACAGCTGGAGGGTTTTATTCTAACCACATTCACTAATACAAAGTTTGCTAATAATTAACTCTTTGACCAGAAGATTTCAACCACAGTAATTGTTCACAAAAAAAAATATATCAAAGGAACATGACACAGATTGTTCACTAGAGGAATTGCTGAACAGTATACTGATTTTGCTGCTGTTTCACATTAAGCTTAAAGAAAATTCTTGTCAGAACTTCCATTTGATTTTGAGTTGTTTTGATCATGTTTTATTCAATTTAATTTTGGAGAAAATATTTGTGTCTTGTCTACTGGTAGGCCTATATATTTTTTAAACCTAATTTGCACAAATGCATTATTTTGAAAAAATAATTTAAATTAATTTTGCCCTTTTAATTAAAAAATAAGGGGAAATTGCTTATGAGAGAATTTCATTGTCACTCGTGTTTGTGTTCTCCACAAACCACTCCATTCCATTCCACACCTTGGATCAGATTGGGGATATTGGACTGCAGAGAAAATGGAAGGGGAGCTCAAAATCAGATAGACTTTTCTCAAATACTTGAAAGAGAAATCTCTGCCTTTGCATCTTCATCCTTCATGTACCTCAAATAATGGTAACATTGGTGGAAATTGAAGTAACTGAGCAGAGAGTTGATGCTCAGTTCAATACTTCCATTCCATGTTCAGCACCATACTCAGATGTCTATTTCTCCTCAATCTGATAAACTGAGTTTGGGCTATACTACTTCTGACAATTGGAATACAGACATATGATTCAATGCATATCTTTTAAGGGAACACCCCTCCCATCATAATCTTAGATTGCTTCATTCTGAAATGAAGCAATCTAAGACAGACATTTTTTCCTATGCTTATATATAAGTAGAGACAATACCCAGTTATTCTTCTGAAGGACCCCAGTGGTTGCTTAAAACTCTATAGGGTTTTGGGGTGCTGGTGGAAGAAAATGACTTTTATGTCTGTAGTTCCCATTCTCCCTGTGTGAACGAAAATATCACTGATCATCAAGTATATACTTTATAAGTGCTGATGGGCTACAAATGGCTAGGTGATGGAGAAAGTTTAATATTCAGCAGAAACTTAGCTGTACTTGTCCTAAAAAAAACCCTTTGGAAACCCTCAAAGTTTACTGAAAAAGCAAGAGGAGCAAAATCTGCTTTGGCATTTGTAATATTTCCTATCAAACTAGCAAATTTGCATGACCAAATACTATTGCAGCTCCTCTAAAAACAGGTTGGCACCTTTATATTTAGAAGATGCTATTTATGCTTTTCATGAATTGAGTAAAGTGCATAGCTGATGAGCATTGTATGTATGCAATTTGGCAATCACATGAACCTTAATGATATAGCCCAATGCCTATATTCAAGAGGTAGTACATGGGACCATTGTGTTAATCATATTAAACCCAGTTTATGGGTTTGTTCTAATATATCACAATGTACTTACTATTATCATAAAAAAATAATTTTTAATGGGATGAATGTCATAGAGCTATTAGCATGTGAATGGGTGATTAGCAAGGCATCAGTAAGAGTGTCTAGTTCACAAAATTAGCATTTATATTATATTAGAAAGAACTTGAGATTCCCATTTTCCCTGCCCTACTTTGAAGTATCATAAGCTAATAACTTCAGATTCAGATACTTTATTGGCCAAGCATGGTTAGATATGCAAGAAATTTGTCTCTGGTATAGCAGCTCTCATATATTTGCAAGACAATAGTGAATAGAATAATAACATAGGAATAATGAAATTAGAGTAAAGTGTACATTCAAAGTATGCAGCCAGTAGAAAGGGAATATTATAAGTGTAGAGTTAGAAACCCTATATGTTGATAAGTATGTAAACATATTAGAGAAAACTTCTAGGTTAATTTCATATAGTGTGGGTCAAGTATTCAGCTAAATGATGGCAGAGGGAAAAACTTTCCCTGTGTCTGGTTGTTTTCATATGCAATACTCATAATGTCATCCAGAGAGAAGATGTTCAAACAAGTTGTGTCCAGGGTGAGAGGGGTCTGCAAATATCTTCTCCCTCTGTTTTTTACCCTTTTGATATACAGGTCCTCTATGGAGGGTAGGCTAGCTGCAATTATTCATTCTGCAGTGTTGACAATTCTTTGTAGTCTAAACCTATCCTGTAAGTTGCTGCACCAAATCATACAAGAGATACAAAGGACAGACTCATTGATTCCTCTGTAGAACTGCATCAGCAGTTCTTGAGGCAGGTTAAACTTCTTGAACTAATGCAGTAAGTACATCCTCTGATGTGCTTCTTCATAATTGTGCTAATGTTATTGTCTATTTCAAGGCTTGGAAGATTATAGAGCCCAGAAACTTGAAGGATTATACTGCTGATACCGTGTTGCTGAGTATGATAAGAGGGGGTGAAATAGGAGAACTGTTCATAAAATCCACTGTCATTCCAGTTTTGAGTGTATTCAGTTCTAAGTTGTTTTGACTGCACCACAGTGTCAGCTGTTCAACTTCCCATCCGTACATAAGCTCATCCCCATTTTTAATGAGTCTAATGATTTATTACTGAAGTTACCCAATAATTTCAGAATTTTCTCAGAGGTGCAGTCATTGATGTAGAGAAGAAATAGTAGTAGAAAGAGCATGCAGCCCTGAGGAGCCCCAGTACCTGCTGTCCAAGTACTGGATGTAATTTTCTGAGCCTCATCTGCTGCTTCCTGTCTGCCTGGAAGCTGGTTATCCACTTACAGTTGTGGGCAGGCACAGTGAGCTGGATCAATCTGTAGTGAAAAATGTCTGGGATGATGGTATTAAATGCTGAGCTGAAGTCCACAAAAAGGACCAGTGCATAGGCCTTTGAAGCTTCATTTTAATTACTATCAAATCTCTGAGTTATTTAAAAGAATAGATATGTTCATGCAAACTCTTCCAAGATGATCTTTTGAATACCTTGGATCATGCACTTAATAGGCAATGTAATTTGCCTATTAATTGTAATTGTAATTACACAATTGTAATTGTAATTACATAAATTGTAATTTATGCTTCTGAGAATGTCTGCATTCTCACAATGGGCTCTGTCATAGCAGTTAACCAATTCCATTAGAGCCAGGAAGAACACGCAGAAAAATGAACTGTCAGAAATTAAGAGTAAAATAAGATCCAGGTTTATAGAATGCTCTCCCAAAGGAAGAACAGAGAATCCAGAAGATCATTATCCAAGAGGCAATTAATTTGACAGCAATATAATCTTTAGATGATTTCCATCATTTCAATTGCAGGACAGTATATAACAGATGCCTAAAAAGAGCTGTTCTACTCCTGAAAAACACAAGCTAAATTTCTGTTCTTTTGTAATTATAGCTATGGCCAATATTATCACTCTGAAGAGGACCAGCTTCACATTCTCAGTATGAAGAATACAGTAAGTGGGCAGAGAATGATTATGGTCTAGATAAGGCTGCACAACATGTGGCCCATGAACTACATGCAGTCTTGTGTGGTCCATTGGACTTTTCTGAAAAATCAATAAATCCACTGCCACCAAACATTGCCATTGCTAAGAAGGATCCACTGTCACCACCTCAAAAGGCTCTTGAGAGCCTTCAACACCACTGTGGCCCACCATCTGCCACTCTCAGGTGCAAGCTATCAGATCCATCCACAAAAGTTCAAAATAACTGATTTAATGCTAAAGCCTATTTACAGGAATCAGTTTGTACCTGATTGAAACTAGATAAGGGCAAATGCCATTCAAGTGGGGAGTTGGATTTCATCATCTTATGGTAATGTAGGAATTTTAAACTATTACCTTGTTAAATTCTCCCTCTGTCTCTGCCTGTCTCCTACAACTGCCAAGCCCTGCTAGTCACTAAACAGCTGATCTGGTGCATCAACAATTCCTTTATGGCCTGCAGTTATTTTTAATTTATAAATTTGACTTTTTCTCCTATACAAGTTATGCAGATATGACCTAGATCCATGGGATTTTGGATGAGCAGATATTGCTATTTGTGGAAGGGGAGATGACACTTTCTACTGATATACCCTTGAGCTACAATTCCCCACATTATATTCCATGCCATTTCCAAGGAGATTATGATCACTGGGAATACTTTTGTTATGGCATAAATTGTGGCAGGAATGGAGATGGGCAGAAGATTAAAACTGCCCATCAGTTTTTCTACACAGCAAAATATTCTGCCCCCTCCAATGTACAGATATAGTTTCTCTCAGAATTTGCACATTTTTCTGAAGTTTTTTTTTCAACAGTTTTGTACAAAAATTCAAACTTAGCTTAAATCAATTTTGTCACTTGGCCAATTCACTGTTATTTTTTTAAATAAATCCTTTATTTATTTTTCCTGGCTATTGTTTCTTAATAGTGTTGTACAATTTCCAGGATTATTGAGAATAATTATGAAGACCTTCATTCCCACTCAGATTTTTCAATGCCCATTACAATCTGAAAAGGAAAGAGAATCAGTGAAGGAACTGCTTCAACCTCCCACTTTTTCCTTTCCTCTTTCCTCTCCTCCCTTCTTCTTTATAACTTTTCTTCCCTCCTTTCCCCCTCCCCCTTGTCCCTTCCTTCTGTTGTTATACTTTCTTTGAGTGTTTGCAAGAACTCGTGAGGTTGAGTGAATGCTAATAACAGAGGAACCAGCCATAAAGAACGCACATAGGATTTAAAAGAACTGAGTGCACTACATGTGTTTGGGATTTGTTTGCCTCTCTGGGCTATAAGTGCATGTCAGTTGGCTTGTTGTCCTGTGAGGATAGATCCTAGGAGGGATCTGAAAACTAAGGAGTATGAAATCATTAGTTTTATCCCTGTGTGCGAATGTATTTTATCATATGAGAATCATTCCTATGCTGGGGAATCTATTTAAAAGGCAGGAGAATACAAACATTTGGATTTATTTCATTTTTTTTAATATGCTTTTCCACATTGCAAAATAAATATAGATATTGATCAAAACGGAGCTAAAAAACAGATAGGTGAGAATCCTTAACATAAAATTTATAGAAACAAAATCAGTGAAAAAAAGCCAAAATAGATGAAAACAAGTTATAAGCATGAACACATACAGCTTTGTAGGCAATACCACCTGTTTTGTGATCCAAGAGATTTTAAATTGAGAGCAGCTCCTGAAACAAGGGGTTTCAGTACTCATACCCTTGTCATCTCTTTGCTGGATTATTTGCTCTACATGGTGCTACTCTTGAAGAGCATCCAGAGACTACAGCTGGTGCAGAATGTGGCTGTGCAGATGATTTTAGGGGCCTGGGAAATGGTCCACTTAAACACGTAACTTTATTCAGCGAGCTGCAATGGTGGACAGTCTGCCTCTGGGTACAATTCAAGGTGTTAGTTCTAACCTTTAAAGCCCATCATGGAATGGGACTGGGTTATCTGAGGAACTGTGTCTCGCCAATGGGGACAACCCATCCCACCAGAACTGGCAGAAGAGACCTCCCATCAGTCAAGGAATTTTGGTTGGTGAAATTCCTTGACTGACTTTTCTGCTGTAGCTCCTGCCCTGTGGAACAGCCTGCCCCAGAGATGAGGTCTGCAACCACCCTAGTAGCCTTCTGGAAAGGCCTTAAGACCTGGTTCTGCCAGCTGGCTTGGGGCTCCAATGGGGATACAATATCTTGGAGATGGTTAGTGCCTTAGTGTTGTCCTCCTCCCCCATATATGTATTTTTGTTCCTTTCCTCTCCATTTGGCTTTTTTATTTAATTTTATGGGTTTTAATTGATTTTATCTATTGTATTTTATGTTTTTTATTGTGAGCTGCTGAGAGTCATTTCTGAGTTCAGTGGCATATAAATAAAACAGTTTCAGATTAAATATGATACCATTCATGAGTTTAAGGGAGTGGCAATTTGAACTGAGACCTTGTAGGAAGTAAACAATGCTTTAATTTCCTTGCTACATTCCTGTCTCTAGTCATTACATTTTTGGGTACTAAATGCATTTGTTCCTCTCCCAGTAGAGATGCAAAAAAGGAATGTAAACTTGAAGCTCCCCATCCTCCATTCTGGGTCATGTTCAGAATTGGATCCCTCATGCTGGTAATATAACTGCTGCTCAGAGACCACTACCATTTATTTATTCATGCATGTATTAGCAAAATGTCTATGTCAGTAAAAGTAGAAATGGCCACAGTTATCATAATTAAAGCACAACCATTGCAAATGTTCTACAAAGTTTCAGTTTCATTTGCAGCTAAGAAAAATTAAAAATCCACCAGTATTCAAGATATTTTCAAAGATATAAAAATACATAGATTGCAATATTAAAATGCTTGCAAGAAAAGGTCTTCATTTTATCTTCCCATCTTGCTTTTTGAAGAAAAAAAAACATTGGTGGATGTTTCTCTTATAGTTTATATCTTATAGTTTATATCTAGTCTATATTTTATATCTAATGGAGCAGGCTACCTTAGAGTTTCAGAGACGATCTTCAAAATGAAGAGCTTTAAAGTTTAAAAACAGCTTGTAATCTCAAACAACTATTAGGGCTTTCTTTTTCCAAAAATGAAAAGTTTCTTAAAAAGCCAATCTCATGAGGCATTTTTCCTACATTGGATAAAACCATAGATTGTTTAATCATTTTAATTTAAATATATATAATTTCCTCAGTACAATGTCTAATTTAAGTTTATTTCATAGTAAAATGAAAAGAAAATGGAAAAATTAATCTACTTTAATAAATCTCTTTTAATTAATTACTCAATTAAAATCCATTCAGTTTTATGCCTGACTTTTGAATACAGTGGTGCCTCACAAGACGAGACTAATCCATTCCGGAAGAACGCTCTTAGCGTGAAATGCTCGTAAAACGAAACGAGGTTTCCCATAGGAAACAATGGAAAGTCGGACGATCCGTTCCACGCCCCCAAAAATATTCACCAAAAAATCATTTTCAATGGAATTTGATGTCGAAATGACTCCCTAACATCTGAAACAAGTGACAATGATTAACACATGATATAAAGCAGAAATAGAACAAACTAACCAGCACTTACGGATCTGCTTCAAGGCAGCTTCTGGCCTCGGCTGCTGCTAGGCCGACTGCTGTCTGGTGCCCCCTGCTGACTCGGAGGATCTGCTGCCATCACCTCTCAAGACAAAAGGGCCTTTTCCCTCAGCAACGTCTCACAGTACAGCACATGGACAGTAATGGAGTAAACTGCACGTGGCAGTGTCAACAGAACTCTTGCGTGGTTGCTGCCTGAACAGGAAATTCATCGCGCAAAGCTTGCTCATCTTGCAAGTCACTGCTCGTCAACCAAAATAAGTTTTATTGAAAATTTTTGCTTGTCTTGTGAAAATCTCATGCAGCGAGGTGCTCGTCTTGCAAGGTTCCACTGTATAAGCAATACCAAACAGCTACAAAATAAAACAATAAAAGCAATACAAAATATTTAAAACAATTAAAAACTATACAATACAGTCACCAGGAAAGCATAGTAATTCATGAACAGTGCAACCATTTTATGAACTCCATTTTACTCTGATCCCCAAACCAAATGTCTTATTCTACATGTAGATAAATTACTGATAATTGCATCATTATCATATATAGTCTTCAGCTGAAATTCAGTTGTATGAACTGAATGGAATGGAGGAAAGGTTAACAGGAAAAAAATGTAAAAGAATGTAAAAAATTGTTTTATTGAAGAGCTTCAATAAGCTCTTGAAGGTTGCAATACTTTGGAGTAAGTTGCATTGAAATCAATGAGTCTTATTTCAAGATAACATAATCTCATAAAGTTAATTATAAAATGAGCTAATCAGAATTATCTGGTAGCAATCTGACATGCAGTATAACAATATTAATCTTAGTTGAATTGGAAAATTTTAAATGAAACATTTAGATTTTGAAGTAATGCTATATTCACTAATTATAAGCTATTTATACAAATTTTGAATTTATAGATAGAGGAAATTTTTCAATGTAAATAATGCAGTATTCTCTTTCCTCTTCCTCTTCTGGTATTTATTCTTTAGATACCAGGTGGTTATGCAAACAACATCAGAAGAAAGACGGAAA
>JANHZU010005420.1:19580-31702 GCA_032468055.1 Acrochordus granulatus | reverse complement strand
ACCCAACTAGTTAACACCATCAGTGTACCTAGTTGGGTAATGAAACATCTGCAGGAAAACAACCAAGCTCAGAAAGCATCAAAGACTCCACAGTTCAACCCTGAGCTACAAATATTATTTTCTGTTGGTACATTACACAAAGACTTGACTTCCTAGAAAAAACCATGGTGGAAAGGCTGGAAAGAAACTGAAGAGGATGACCTGCAGCAAGGTGGATAGACTCAGTTTCAGCAGTGATGGAGATGCTGTTAGAAGACCTGAAGGACCAGATTAGGGACAGATCATTATGGAGAAAATCTGCGTGGTCACTAAGAGGTGATAGTGATTTAATGGCACATCATCAAATTAATCAAGTACTGCCGCATAATGGGATGAGCTCCCGTTACTTGCTCCAACTCCTGCCCACCTAGCAGTTTGAAAGCATATAAAAATGCAAGTAGATGAATATGAACCACCTAAATTGGTGGGAAGGTAACAGCGTTCCATGCACCTCAGCATATAGTCATGCCAGGCATATGACCATGGAAGCATCTTTGGAAACACACTGACCCCCTCGGCAGTGAATAGGAGATGAGTGCTGCCCCCTAGAGCTGGCAGGGGAAACCTTTATTGTAGGTTTAACCAATTAATCAGTCCCAAAGAAACTGGAATGTGAAGCAATAAAGAACCTTGAGCTGAAACTGGCTTGTGATCCTGGCTTGTCTGCAAAGTTATCACTTCCTGATTTATTTGTCTGCTTAAATAAAATGAGCAGCTTATCAGCTCCATCAGCCTGCCTGGAATTCCTTCACACTAGGCCTGCCAACCAACGGGCACGGAGAGAGAGACATATGTGGCCTTAGGCTTAATTCACATCCAGGTGGTAAAGTTGTGCCAGACCTGCTTTGCATTCAAGCAGACAAAAATGCCTTTTGGGTCCAGGCATTTTGCCCAGAATTCCCTATTCCAACTAGTGAATGCCGCATTCCCAGCTTTGTTTCTTACATATATCTAAACAAGGGTTTCCCTATCTGGATAATTTCCAGAGAGTGGGCAATAGTGTAGACTTCAGCTTCCAGAATTCCTCAACCAGCATGGCCAGCCAGGAGAATTCTGGGAGTTGAAGTTCAGTTATCTGCAAGCCTCCCAGATTGGAAAGCACTGATTTAAATGGAAGACAACAAAACTGACTATGGAAAACAAAACAAAACAAGCAAAAGAACTACTATAAGATGGTGTCGTGGTGAAGTTCTTGGATGACCCAGGTGCTAGCCTCTCCTTGGCCACGGAGGTTCCCCAGAGGAGTTTGAGCCAATCTCTCTCTTTCAGATCAGCCTACTTCACAGGGTTGTTGTGGGGAACGATAAAAAGAGGGAATGCTGTGCTGAGCACCTGAAAGAAAAGGAAGGCTATAAATTAAACCAATAAATAACAGCAACATATCAAGCGGTTGGCTCCATGATATTTCTTTTCTTCTTTCTTTGACAGTTATTATTGCAGGGAAGAAAAAGACCTGAGGAGGGAGCAATACAAAGCTTGTTGTTTGCAAGGCACCCAAGGTTATGCTGCATAAGATGGGCAGCTATATCCATCCACTAAACAGATATAAATTAAAGCTAGTGAAGCCACTTATATACTGGATAGGGAGGGTGCTGCTAGGTTGGCAGGAATGATACTCCTTGACTATACTCCTTGACTGTACATCAAGGCGCATGGAATGCTATTACTTTCCCACCAATTCAGGTGGTTCCTATTTATCTACTTGCATTTTGCATGCTTTCAAACTGCTAGGTTGGCAGAAGCTGCGGCAAATAACAGGAGCTCACCCCGTTACACAGAGATGCTTGAGTCTCGAACAGCCGAGCTGCCAACCTCCCAGCCTGCAAGCCCAGCATCTTCACCACTCAACCACTGTGCCTTACAGAATAGGCAGGAAGACTAAATTCCTTGGACGAACAATGCAGGGTACTGATGAAGCTGTCAAACAGCAGAATGGAGACCCAGTTCTGGTCCCCCACCTTGGCCACTGTGGCTCCCTGGGGGTCTTGGGGCCATTCCCTTCCTTTCAGCTCCAAAGCCAAGCTGTTTAGCGAAGATGTTGGGAGTAGAAGTAAAAGAGACTCAAGTCACTTGGCCTCTCATCCACTCATCCATGTAGCCTGTTGGGTGACTTTGAGCCAATCCCCCTCTCTTAGTCCAGCCTACTTTATGGGATCCTTGGGGTGGGGAAAAACAGAGAGCTGTATGTACACCATCTTTTGTTCCTGAATGAAAGACAGGAGATAAGCCTAATAAATCAATAAATGCACCATGAACTATGGCTTCTTCAGTTGGTGAGTAAGGTTCAAGTGAATCCAAAATACAAGTAGCCCTCAACTTACAACTGTAATTAAGATCATAAGTGGTGACAGTTATAAAACGGGTCACCACATGCCTGGACATGTTTTTATGACCTTTTTTGTGGGTGACCATTAAGCAAACACGATGGTCATTAAGCAAACCCGTTGTTTGTTCTGGGCCAGTTTTTCCCAGAAATTGGAAGTAAATGCTGGTAAATGCAAAAACATTGTAAATCGCAGGCACGTGACCGTGGGATGCTGCAAATGCCATAAATGTGGGCCAATTGCCAAGCACCCAAAATGTAATCATGTGACCATGGTGAGGCAGCCATTGGAACTTCAGAACTGGGTTTTAAGTAGCTTTCGGAGGGTCTGTCATAACTTTGCATAGTTGTCATAGGTCGAGGACAACCTATATAAATAAACATTCAAATAAATAAAATAAAAATTCCTTCCATTAAGAAAAAAAAGCCATCAGGGAGGATCTTAAACCAGACGTGGAAGGGCAACCAGAAGTCCCACAGATGCAACTGTGAAGTTCAACAAAGTGAAGACAACCACCATCAAACGAAGTAGACTGTATCTGGCTATACTATAATCAAATCATGCTACTTTAAAGCATTTGCCAACCCATTAGAATACAGCACAAGCCCCTGAGCATTTTTAAACTTTGCAAATAAATGGTGTGTGAGAACCTTGCTGCAGCCTGCCAAAGGCTTAGGTTTTGCTCCATTCAATTGGCAAGGCCCATTTTGCTCATAAATCAAGGACTACCTGTATGGGAGATGCTGGATGCCTTCCAAGATTGCCCTAACAGAGAACACTTGCTGAGGCCACTATAGGCTTCTAACATCATCCTTTACCATCTCTAGAACTAGGAACTCTCGGTCGAAGAGATCCAGATGATTTAGCTTGGCATTTCCTGTTATCCTCCATAAAAATTAAGAGTGAGGCTGTCAAATCTGTACAAGAAAAATCCAGGCAGCCACTTGATAGCAGGAAAAAGTTGATGGTGTATATATTTCCATCAGTCTTCCAGATGCTTGCAGCCGCGGTCTGGAGGCCCTGTCACAGAGCAGATGGGTTCTAGGTGGGCAATGGGTCACACTCATATCCATGCTCTGCACTTGAATCAGGATGGTAACTTGTAGCCATGAGACATATCTTATAGGATCCACAGCAGGGGTGGGCAATTAATTTTCCCAAGGGGCCACATGAGAAACTGGGAGTGTTGTGGAGGGCTGAGGTGGGAGGGGCTCCCACTGGCAAGCTCACCGCAGCCTTTCTCTCACCATAAAATTAATTAATTAATTTTACGGTGAGGGCAGGGCTGCTATGAGCCCGCCAATGGGAGCCCCACTCACTGACCGCACCGGACTCCATTGACACCTTTGGGAGTGGCCAGGCACAATCCCCAGCCAGAGAAGCTGTGGTAAATGCCCACTGCCACCCCCAGTGCCTCCCTACCACCTGCATCTTTCTTCTACAGACACTCATGCCTTCCTGCCACTTCACCATCCTGCCACTACCGCCTATGCCATCCTGCTACAGCCACTCAAGCCTTCTCACCACTCACATTTTCCCACCACCACCTGCACTCGCCTTCCACTGCCCACGGGCCGGATAAGGAGAGCCAAAGAGCTAGATATGGCCCACAGGCCATAAATTACCAAGATTTGATCTTCATAATCTCTGATGGGCAGAGGTGTGGTCAACGGAGTAGAGGAAAAAATGCAAAATCACAGTTGTGTTCCACCTCCACCAGTTCAGCCTACACAAGCATAGGGTAATGGTTTTAACAATTATTCCAGTTCACCTTCATGCAGGCATCTTCTAGCTTGGCTTGTTCTACCTAAAGAAAAAGTGTGCAAAATGATTCTTTATGCGGTTTTATGGGCTTCCAAAAGTGAAATCTCTCTGCTCCATTCATGGAATGAAGAGCCAAGGGACTTCAATCCCAGAACATTTTCCATTGTCTTTTTCCTACTACAGGGGGGGAGCTTTGTTGGGGTGAGAAAGACAAGAGTAGTTACCCATTTCTATTTTTTATATTGGTGATACTAAATCCATCCTCCTGAGAGCTCCCTTCTGATATTCTGTAATAAATTCTGTCCTTTTCCAGAATGTTGCTAGCTCCAAGCTAAAGACTAGATGGGTCCTCCTAATGTTACCATCCTTAATGTCTCATCATCTCCTTATCGTCTCCTCTTGATGAACCAGATGGAGGAAGATCAGAGAGGTGTGAATCACTTTGTCTGGATCTTTTGACAGGCCTTCATTACTTCAGTGAATCCATGATGCAATCCATACTGCAGAGAGGAGTCTGTTCCCATGAGCTTTAGTCTATCCAATATGTAAAGTGCTTTAAGAACATTGATTTGTTGGGTTTTTATAGATATTAAGCCAAGAAGAATGAGAGGTGGCAAAGTATTCAGATATCAAAACAGGAGATAGTATAAAGATGTTCTTCACTTGAGAGTGATGGTCATGCCATGCCAAAATCTACTTGGCAATTTTTTCTGCTACAGCAGAATTACATTTCTCTCTCTTATTGTCACGTTGGCTTGAGAAATTCTTTGGAATTTCCTTTGTTGATGTTTTATTGTTGGATAAGGCAAAGGATACCAAGGCTCCTTGGGTGCTCCAAGTTCCCATTTTGGAAAAAATCCATGGGATGGGTTTATGCTTTTCCTTAGGATTTAATGGAAACAGAGGTGTGGTCAAGGGAGTAGAGGAGAAAATGCAAAATCACAGTTGTGTTCCATCAATCAAAGAGGCTGGAGATCAATGGCAAGAGAATTCTAGAGTGACAGGTGAAAGGTAAAAGGTAAAGGTTCCCCCTGCTAGTTGTGTCCACCTCTAGAGGCCAGTGCTCATCTCCATTTCCTCGCTGAAGAGCCAGCAGTGTCCGAAGACACTTGGGTGGTCATGTGGCTGGCATGACTATACATCAAGGTGCAAAGATGCTGTTACTTTTCCCACCAATTTAGTGGTGCCTATTTATCTACTTGCATTTTACATGCTTTCGAACTGCGAGGTTGGCAGGAGGTGGGATGAATAATAGGAGCTCACCCCATTAAGCAACGCTGGGTCTCAAATTCAGGCTGCTGACCTTCTAGCCACAAGCCCAGTGCCTTAACTGCTCACACCACCTCGTGCCCTCCATGACAGCACAGCCCCATAAAGAGTTTGGCCACCTCATCAGTACAGCTAGTCCTTGACTTACAACCATTCATTTAGTGACTGTTCAAAGTTACAGTGACTTATGACTGGTCCTCTCACTCACAATTGTTGTATTCCCATGGCCATGTGATCAAAATTCAAGCACATGGCAACTGATGTATTTATGACAGTTGCAGCATCCTGGGGTCATGGGATCAACGTTTGTGACCTCCCCAGCTGGCTTTCAGCAAGCAAAGTTAGTGGAGGAAGCCAGATTTGCTTAACGATCATGTGATTCATATAACAACTGTGGCAAAAAAGTCGAAAAACCAGGCCAAACTCACTTAACAAACCCCTTGCTAAGCAATGGAAATTCTGATCATAAGTTAAGGACTACCTCTAATCCTCTTCTCCTTCAAAAGCCATTTTTCTTGCATTAAAAGGAATGAGAATCAGTTGGGGGGAAAAGATCCAGTATTCTTCATGGGCCTAGAGTGATTTCTTCCAACATTTCCCACAGCACGTGGCCCTGAAAGTGGCTTCTGTCTTTTTAAAGTGACAGGCACTGATCACGAAGGCCATTCACATCTTTTCAGCTCTTCAAGCATGTGAAGCCAAACAGAGCAAAAGAGTCAATACCATTCCAGCCCACTTGTGGACAGTTTGGACTAACTTAGCCACCCAGAAGGCAGAGGGAACTACATCATCTGCTTAGAGTTAAATTCAGATGTACATTTCAGACTACAGCTCCCATAATCCAGGGCGTATGTGCCAGATTAAACTCCCGTAATTCCCAGTTAAGCCAAGACTTGCAGACTCCCTTGGATGGCCAAGGAGGCAGACTCTAAATTCCTGCCATTTGACCACAGTACCTCTCTCTTGTGAAACTAGAAACAGAAACTGAGATTGCTTTGCATAGAATATTACATATAATTAACTCCCTTTCTATACCAGATCAGTTAAGGATCCATAATATGTATCTGCACATCCTCCTTGCTTAGTCCCAATTAGATTTTATTTTCTGATTTAGGACATTGTATACCTCTAGCTTATTGGATTAGTTGATTGTTCAAGGCATCATGCAATTTGGTAAATTTAGCACAAGGGTGGTAGGTCTTGTGTGAAGGTGACCAGAACGGGACTCTAGCCTTCTTTTGGCATCCAGTCCTAGATATATCCGTCCCCTGCTTGCTTGATTTTCAAAGGTTTCCCCATTCTGTGTGTGGTATTCTCACCTTGGCTGAGATGCTGAGAGTTGAAGCCCAACATTGAAAGAGACAAGATGGGGAAAGCTGCTCTAAACTGATCTAAAGTTGGGGGATGACAGATGTTGGGGTATATGTTGAAAGTTGGGGGATTTAAAAAGATGAGATAAAGCTCACCCTTTTAAAGATACTTTGTCCTTTGGGGAGTGACAGCTGCCATCTTTACTTTTGGGACCCTCTCTGTGGACATTCCTGCCAATTTCACAGGATGTTCAGTTGCAGATCAGCTGCACACAGGTAGTCCTCAACATACGACCATAATTAAGTCTGGAATTACGGTTAAAAGTCATGCCAGTTGTTAACCGGGTCATGTAACTGAACCAATTTTATGGCTTTTTTTTGCAGTAGTTGTTAAGTGAACATGGCGATCATTAAGAGAACACCCAGTCATGAAACAAACACTGTGGTCATTAAGCAAATCCATTGTCTACATTGTTCGCCAGAAACTGGAAGTAAATGTTTATTTCCGGCAAAAAAAGTCATAAATCTTTCCATGTGGCCGTGTGACGCTGCAAATGGCCATAAATTCAGACCAATTGCCATGCGGTCAAAATGAGATCACTTGACCATGGGTGGGGGCAGCCATTGGAACTTTAAATCCAGATCATAAATACCATTTTTGGGTCAGTCATAACTTTGAACAAACATTAAACAACTGGTTATAAGTCGAGGACTGTCTGCAATTATTGAGAGCCTTCACAGGTAAACTAGAGAGGAAATGTGTCCAGATGAGTTAATTCTATTTTATTGAAAGGCTACATCAGCAGAATTTTGCAAGTCTGAAAGTACAAATTTCCTGCCATCTTCTTTACAGACCGATAACTTGGAGGGGGGATTTCCTCCTGAGTCTCTTGCTCTGCCCACTGTGCAGCTGTGGGCTATGCTCCCTCTTATCTGACTTTTCCTAAGCAGCATCTCTTCACCATGTTTCTCAAGGTCTTTCTCGCATACCATTACAATTACTCTACTGAATGGCTCGTGTGGTAATAGGGAGCATGGGCTGTACAGTGGCTTTGGGTCTTGAAGGTATACAGAAATCAGTCCTGGGGATGGGTTGCTGGAAACAGCAATGGGAAATAACAACAACAACAATAACAGTTGCAAGAGTGAAAAACTTGGAAGAATGAAAATTCACCCTCGCTGACGCTGTTCTTTCTTTCCGGCGCATGTCAAGACGCCTTTATTCACAGAAAGCTTTAAACGAAATTGATCCTGCAGGAAATTGAAACAAAAGAAATGCTAATTATTTCAGCGTTGTTTGACAATAGACACCTATCAAAGAACTCTTTTTCTTTTCATGGAGAAGGCTTGCTTAATCCTTTCCATGCCTGTAATTACTCAATTGCTCCTTTGGAAAATGCCTCCTCACCCTCTTCTGATTTTTTTCTCCCTGTTTGTAGAAACAATTTCTTTACTCATTTTTGTAGCATTTTGAAACATCACCCACCAAAGTTGGTGGCAACTTCCTGGCAAATCTTGGTTGATTCTGAAAAAGCTTAGTGGGGCTACATCTACCTAGGATCTGGTTGGAAGACCACCAGGGTAATTCTCGGGCTGCAGATATGTCATGAAGTCACCAAGAGTCAATCTCAACACGAAGGAATCTTTAGCCTTTTATAGCATCCTCCAAACCCTGCTATGATACCATAATTGCACGTGAAAACCTGAAATTCAGACTGGTTCAATTCAGTTCCTTCCAAAACTAGTTTTGTCACACTTACTCGCAAGTAGCCTTGCAAATAACAAATTGCTCTATATTTTTAAATAGAGTCACCAAATTAGTCATTGTTAAAATACGGAAATACTGTATCTAGGCAAGCTAGACAAGGGAGATGGTATGAGAAGAAGTGGTCTTTCGCAGAACTTGAAAATGTCCCTCATAAAAATTATTACGTGACAAGCCAAAGAAGTGAATCATTGTTTTAACAAGGGATGGTAGAACGTCACTGTTTATAGAAGGGATAAGCATGTGCTGGAAACATCATGGATGAAACATTATGGGCATGTTCCAGTGTACTAGCGCTATGTAAATATTTTTAAACAAGATTCGAACCAAAAAATAATATTAATTAAAAAAATCTGGGACAATTGAAAACACCTTCAGGATGTCCTGATTATGACACGGGAGGTTGAAATGTCTTTCTCTCCTTATTATTTGTACTGAAGACATCTCAGAAGTTGATTTATATTTTACTCAGCTTCTATCTCTTTTCTTTTCAGTTGGTATATAAGTGGGATCACCAGAAATAAAGCCAATCAGCTGCTTCTTTCTCCCCCAAATCGCCATGGCTCCTTCCTCATCCGGGACAGTGAGAGTAACAAGGGAGAATATTCTCTGTCAGGTAAACTACATCTTACTCTTTGTGCCACAGGTAGACCTAATTAATTTAGGATTAATTGGATTTTGTTCTCCTGGTTGAAGATCAGACTGGATTCTTCCTTCCTTTTCTCTTGCCAACAAGGTGTCCACCAGGATATGGTCAACTGAGTCATGATGGTGATAGTGACGGTACAATCAAAGCAGAGCGTAGACCAAAAAATCTGGATTGCGTGGCTGATAATGCAAACAAAGCTCTTTAACCCAAGTAAAACACCCCTTCACCCCATCATGGCCACTAGCTTGACTGTTTTTAATCATGCCTTGCACACATCTTTGCTTGCCAAGCCCTAAAATTGGATCTTGGCTCTAAAACTCAACCGTAGGAAGAGAAACTCAGTTACCAAAGAAGCCCAAATGGTGACATTGGGTGAAAACTGGAGGAACTGTGGATTTAAAGAGGATCCTTTATGCTGTAGGGAAGGAAAACCTACTTAGAGAATTGGGGTCTTCTAAATAAGTATTCCTTTGAGCACTTCTTTGAACAGGTAAAATCTATCAAGATCAATTTATCTTCAATGAAATATGGAAATATGCAAGAATGCTCTTTTTGCCAGAGAAGTTTTGGAGTTTCAAATTTATTAACTTGCTCAAAATTTGCATTGTGTCAATCAATACTGGTAGATCTCGCTTACTCATTGCCTCGTGCAACAACTGTTCAAAGTTATACCAGTGCTGAAAAAACTTTGTGGCCAAGTCATTTATGGCCTTCACAACGTTTCTATTTCAGTCACATGTTCGCCATTACAGTCACTTGATCTATGTCCTGTGCCTGAGCTGTTTTTTTCTTAATTTTCCCCTCTCCCTAAAGCACGCGAGGCAAGCAGATGATGCTAGCGCACTTCTTTAAATATGTATTCCCCATTGTATACCTGCTTATTCTCTTATAATCCCTTCCTCTCCAAGGAATGTAAATACAAACAATGATTCCTTTTTTGTTAATCATCCCAGCGCCGAGATGAGCGTGGGTGAGGAGTGGGGAAAAAGGAAAGCCAAAGTAAAATTGTAGTTACAGTCATATGATTTTCCACTTAGCAACTGTGTCACTTAGTGTGTGAGTTGCCGGTCCCAATTGTGGTCACTAAATGAGGACTCCTGTAGGTCCTTTTCCTGCTCTTCACTTCGATCATGCTTATCCGGGTGCTCTGTTGCCCCTTAAGCAGTGATGCACATCAAAGAGTGATCATGCTATATTTAACCTTTAAGGTTCAACGTCTTGTGTGAAATATTCTTAACTCAAGAATCGATCTTTTGCAAGAGGAAGGGAGGGAATACATCGTCCAACAATGGTTGCTTCTCTTCATTATAAAAATAGTTGCAAATGTGTAAGATGTGGACTGCAATAAAACATTGCCACAAGGGTAAGGTGCCAGCTGCAATGTACCAGTCAGTTTCTCCTTCTTCCTCTGGTGGCTTTCCCTGGGATTCTGTGCTTGCTACGTACTGCTAAGTTCTTCATTGGCTTGAGAATTCACCTCTCCTTTTCCCCTTCTTGTTCACCTACCGGAAATGCAGAATTTCCCTCCAAGTCTGCTAGCATCTCTGCCTTTGGGATTTCAATGATGCCATTTAAGCTCCATAGAGATTAACCTTGGGAGAAAGAGTTCCTTGCCAAGCAAGGCATTTAGCACCAGAGGGATCATTTGCAATTTTGAAAACATGGCTTGCACGTTCTCACAAACTGGCTCCCCTCATGGACAAGGACAGTCATCAATATCCATCAGAGAGCAAACTGGGAGGAACTGCGTCTTGCAATTTCCTCTTGCCTTTCTGGAATCTTTCCACCCCCACTATGAATTTTATTCCTGTTTTCTTTCTAAGCAGATGGACATATTTTGCCTTCAGCTATATTTTTCTTTGCATTCCTATGAAATAATCAGAGGCATTCTTAGAAATAAAGGTCACTGTCCTGTTTTTTTAATTTTTGTTTACAATAAAACTCTTTAAAAAAGTGATGATGGAATAAGAACAGGGGTTCATTGGGATTGTGCAATATGACATTAGCAGGAGCATTGTGTCCAGATCAGTGTTTCTCAATCTTGGAACTTTAAGATATGTGGCCTTCAATTCCCATAATTCATGCAACCCCACTCCTAGCACTGATGATGTTATCTAGCTGGGTAATGAAATGTCTGCAAGAAAACACCAAGGACCCCTCATTAAGATTATCTGGAGCTTTCTGCCTTCTGCAAAAATAAACATCCCCGACTATGCTTCAGATAGAGGTAGGGTGGCTAGCTTTAGGCCTGGCTGGGGAATTCTGGGAGTTTGAGACCACTCATATTAAAGTTGCCAAGGTGGAAAAATACCATTTTAGTGGATTCTGCCCTGGGCAGGGGTGTTGGATTAGATGGTCCTTGTGATCCAACACCTTTCTCCCTATTTGTCAGTGGAATCAAACACTGTAAAGTGAGTTTGTTTTCAGAGACAATCTGACTCTGTGGATCTAGTGGGCAGTTTGGTTCTTGGTTTTGCAGGAATTCCTGGTTCACCATATCTCTCATTCATACTTCATAGCAGCGGAAGAAAATCTTCCAAGAGGAAAGGTGCCATTATAGCGTTGCAGCTCTCTCCTCCCTCCCATAGGAACCACTGAGATTCTGTGCAGGCAAGCAAATAAACACCAGATGAAGCAAGGATGTGGGAATAGACGTGGAGCAGATTCAAGTTATTTATTTTGTTTTCTTGTAATGCAGAGTCTTGTCTTTTGTTAGGTGGTGGTGGTGGTTTTGCTACAGGATCTGGATCAGTTATAGGTGGGGAAGTGATTGTCACTGCTCAGCATTTCTGGTTAGCAAAAGTTGACTATGAATTGCAGCCAAACAGCTTTTGAGAGATTGGAGAGTGGATGTGTCAGTGTGTGCAAATGAAAAGGTGAAATGCAAATGTTTGCAATTCAGTCTAAAAGCCAACACAGGATGCCTTTGGATTTCCTTCCTTCCTTCCTTCCTTCCTTCCTTCCTTCCTTCCTTCCTTCCTTCCTTCCTTCCTTCCTTCCTT
>JANHZU010005420.1:0-19480 GCA_032468055.1 Acrochordus granulatus | reverse complement strand
AGTTGTAAGTCGTTGCAGTCATGAAAACGGATCAGCATGTGACCATGCCTGATTTTACAACATTTTATTCAGCAGTGGTTACTAGACCAGTACCCACAAACACTGCGGTCATTAAGCAAATTCAGTTTATTTAATGGCCATTTTCTGCCAGGAATCAGAAGTAAATGGCAGAAACTGGCAAAAAAGTTGAAAACTGCAGTCTCGGGATGGCAGAACACTGCAATAAATGCAAACCAAAATGCAATCATGAAACCACATGGTATATGCGCAGCCATTGGAACTTCAAAATCGTAAGTCATAAATACCTTTTGGAAGGTCGGTCATAATGCTGAACAGTCACTAAGATACATAAATGTAATAAATAAATAAGCAAGGACTACCTGCATTGGTGTTCATAGAATTACAGGATTGGAAGGGACCACAGAGGTCTTTTAATCCACTTCCCTGCCCATGGCAAGATGCTTAGATCTTCCTAGACAAATGGCTGTCAAAAGACAAACTTTTGTTGAAACCTTCCAGGAATGGAAGACCCACAACTCCAGGATAGAGGTTGTTCTGCTGCTTAAGAGCTCTCACACATTAAAATTAATTTCCCTCCTTCATCTGACACCATCCAAAGGCTGCCTCAAAGGTATACAAACTCAATTATCTTTATCCCCCATTACCTTGGAGGGAAGTCAGGACTGGCAGTGACTGGCAGTTGAGGCAGGAGAAAGGAAAACGTTATTAAGGAATGGCGAATAGTGCCAGGGAAGGTCATTATTTTGTTGATAAAAAACAAATTTGGAATGGAACAGATGGCCCACACATGCAAAACCACACAATAAGAACACCAGTTTTCCCTTGGCTGATGCGCTGCAAATCATAACAGTCATCTAGGGTTGAAAACTGAACTTTCCAAAAGTTTGAAGAGTTTTTGAGAGGGACAAACGACAATGCTAAGACAGAACTTCAGCCACTAAAAAACTCTTCACTTCTATTTCCCGAGCTCTGTTCTACCCTTCAGAATTCAAACAGACGTGTTGCATTCTGGTTTTCAGTTTGGCTCTGGTTCAGCTAGTGAGAAAATTATCATTTCTCTTATATGGTACAGGTGGTCTTCACGTTACAACCGTAATGGAGCCTGCCCATCTCAGTTGTCACTCATGATGGGTGTAAAATGGGTCAGTCATGTGATCATATTTTACGATCTTTTTTCGCAGTAGTCATTAAGTGAGTCTATGGTTCACTATGAGTACAGTTTTGCTGAAAACCAGTAGTAAATGCCGGTTTTCTGCAAAACTGTCATAAAAAATGGTCACGTGACTGTAGGTTGTTACAAACAGACATAAATGCAGCCCTGTGGCCAAACATCCAAAGTGTGGTCACGTGATTATGAAGGGGGTGACCATTCAAAGATGAATCTGGGTTATAAGTACCCATAGGTAGATCTGTCAGAACTTTGAATAGTCATTAAATGGCCAGTCGTAAGTCAAAGACTAGCTGAATGTGTATGGCCAATTCCCTCTCAGGAGGACTTTTTGGCTTCCTGCACTGAGTAAGCTCTCCATCAATCATATTGAGGCTTAAAATGAAGTCTAGTCAGGCTGGATTAGTATTTGGATGAGAGATTGATTGATTGCATGCCATCAAATCATTGTCAACTCCAAGCAGCCAAATGGATTTTCTTCAATGGTTCATCAGATCTGCTAACATTGCATTCATTGCCACTATGACTAAGTCCATCCTCCTGGCTGCTGGTCGTCCACTTCTTCTCTTTCCTTCTATCTTTCCTACCATTAAAGCCTTTGGCAGAGAGATGAGTCTTCACATAATGTGTCTGAAGTAAGACAATTTGAGCCTGGTCATTTGTGCCTCAGGGGAGAACTCTTGGCTTCTTGGCTATTCTTGGCTGTCCATGGCATTCCCAAAAGTCCTCTCCAACACCAACGTTCAAAAGCACCAATATTCTTCCTCTCCTGCTTCTTCAGAGTCCAACTTCAGCTTCCATAGAGTGTCACCAGGTATACCACAGTTTGCATCGTTCGAATCTTTGTAGCTGTAGACACAACACCGCATCTGAATACCGTTTTTGAAGGCCTTCAGGGCTGCCTTACCAAGTGCTAGTCTGTGGAATATTTCTTGACTGCTTCTTCCTTGACTGTTGATGGTGATCCTAAGAGGCAGAAACTCTCCACCACCAGAACTGGAAAATTCCAGAGTTCAAGACTAGATTGGGAAAAATAAAAAAATAAAATTCTGGGTTGGGTGACTTCAGTGGTCCTGCAATGATCTGATTCTATGCTGACACATTGACTTTTTAAATCTCTTCCTTTATCCAGGCCTGGCCTGTGACCTGGACTGTTTATCTCTCATTTTTTACAGAGGCCTTCTGAGATGGATCAATGGGAACGTCCCCGGTCTGAATTCCAGCTCTGGAGAAAGATGGGAGAAGGATGTTTCGGGGAAGTCTGGGAAGGAATGTGGAAGAACACAGTCCCTGTGGCCATCAAAATTATGAAACAAGGTTTGTGGGTGCAGAACATATCTTTGGTTGTACAATGCTCCTTGTCTGCCTGTTTCTTAAGAGCTAGATGAGTCAACTGTTGTCCCCAAAACGGGTCGTTAGCTTGGTCGTTAGCCAAATTGACGCCAAACACGAGGTGTGGTTTTAGACACTTTTTATTGCAGTACTGCGACAAAAAGGACTCCAGCTTTGAATCAGCTGAAGAGCCCCTAGCATCAGTTCTCAGTGATTTTTATAAGAAAATACACACCCACATTTGCTGTCCCTCCCATAACATACGCATTACGCGTGGCAATTTTGGGGCTATCTGTGTTCTACATTCCTTAGACCTTCAAAGCTATCAGCTAAGTGTTACATCCCCTATATGAATCTCTAGGTTGAGACAGCTTGCAAGGTCTTCTGAAACGTTCCTCCCTTGGCCATCTGGTTTCTTACCTCCAGGCACTCCCGTCCTTGGCTGTTCTAACCACACATTTCTAACAAGCAGGCCATCTAATTTCCTAAGGTTAGTTATGCTGTGAGTTACATTTTATAAAAGTAATTATTTTGCTTACCGTTCCATCAGATGGTCACCACACTCACATTTCTTAAAGTGGCAATAACCAGGTCACCCTAGACATGACCCTTCACAATCCTCCATGACTAGACCAGAGGTTAAAGACGGGGTCCTAGAGTGAATCCACCAGCTGAACAAGGAAATGAAAATGACTTCCCCCCCCTTGCAAATTAGCATCTGAATGACAGAATTAGAGGGAGAAATTATAATCCATGATGGTAGGAGAACAATGCCCTAGCATTGGATGCCACGGTGCAAATCCCGCCCTTACATCCTTGCACCTAGTGCAACCACATCGTCAGTGGGTTGGCATCACAACATTCTGGCATGTGGTTTGACTCCTTTGACCCATGCCTAAGGACACTGCTGTTATCAGAAATGATGATGACAATCATTCTCACAGAAGTTAATCATGTCAGAGACTAGTCCCAGTTGTTGTAAACAAACAATGTCAGTTGACTTCTTGGGTCATTCCATCCACATAAATGGAAAGATACCGGAAGGGAGCAAATCCTAAGTTAATACAAACACATTTTTTTAAATCTGGAAAGTCCTATGTTACTCTGATAATAGGTAATATTCTCCAAGTGTCAGAGTATTCTCATTTTGGAGGTTTCTGGATCCTGCAACTCCTGTTCCAAGTCCATTGTGACTTAAACAAGCTGGAGAGAAACTTCTTCCAGTTCTCATTTGATCCGATGAAAGAAAATTTCCATTGGGATTGGATTTTTTTTAAAAGCAGTCAAGCTTGGAAAAACCTTCCTAGGCAGAGAGTCCTTGCTTTTATTTGGTGCTATGAGGGAGCTTTATCATTTAAAAACCTTTCTTCCTGCCTTCCCAGCCTTCAGTTAAATCCCAATGGAAGGCATCTGGGACTTTCTCCCGAGTTGTTTTGTAAAGTCACCACTGGCTGGAAATTTATTTATTTATTTTATTTTTTAAATCCAATTTATATAGCCACCTTTCTCACCGAAGACGACTGAGTAGCACACAACAAGTGGGTAAAAAACACCATATAAAAACCACAGATGTAAAAAAAAATAAAAATCACATTAACAGCAAATCTTATAAAAACAGAGATACTCACACTAGGGGAAGAAGGAACATATCTGTGATTGTAATAAGTTAACATGATTGTGAGCCATCAAGAGTCACTGAGGTCAGCGACATATAAATAAATATGTGTCGTATATACATACATACATACCGGGTCTTGAGGCCCTTCCAGAAATCAAAAGGGATGGAGCTAATCTAATTTTGGGGAAGAAATGTTGCATAAGGTAGGCACAATGTTAGAGAAGACATGTCTCCTGGGATCCAGCACATGTAGATCCCTAGTTGACGGGATCCACAGCATGTCTTCTCTACCAGATCTTATGGCTGATGTAATCAGGGCAGTCCATCAGATAGTCCAGTTCCATGCCACAAAGGGGTTTATAGGGAAAAAACAGCACCTTGAATTGGACTCAAGAACCAAACCAGAAGCCGATGCAGCTCACAGAGCAGAGGTGAAACATGCATTGTTCTTGGAACGCATGTAAGTGCCCACCCTGCTGCATTCTGCAACAGCTGAAGCTTCCAGATACTCTTCAAAGGTAGCCCCATATAGAGTATATTGCAATAGTCCAGTCTGGAGGCGACTAGGGCATGAGTTGCTGTGAGCACAGCCTGCCGATCCGGGAATCCTTCTCTTGAAAAACTGTCAGGGAATCTATTTTTTCCCCTGGAGAAATTCAAAGAACCGTTCTTCCAGTTTTTCCACCAGCAAATTTGGCAGAAAGTTTTGCAGGGATATTAGTGATGAATGAACAGCTTTATGAAATTTGTTGTAATCGTAGTAGCAATATGAGAAAGTTGTGTTATTCATCTCCATTGTCAGCGTGACAGTCCAGGAAAGTGTATCCCGATAGACATGGAGATTAGCGAAACAGGAATCTTTCATAAAGTGTAAATGTACAAGATGTCTTATCCCAAGTGCTCCTCACTCCCAGTTGCAAGATGATGAGACAGGAGTCTTAGCCATCTTTGACCCGAAGTTATCTCATTCAACCTTGAGGAGCACTTAAGGAAAACACTAGAGCAGTGTTTCCCAACTATGGGAATTTCCAGGGGGTGTGGACTTCAACTCCCAGAATTCTCATCAGTGGTCATGCTGGCTGTGGCATTCTGGGAGTTGAAGTCCAAACTCCTAGAAATCCCCAAGATTGAGAAACTCTGACCAAGGGTTTCCAGATGTGCTGTCTGAAAATGAGGAGAACAAATCCAGAGACTGTCCATACAACGCAACCCATCCTGCAATGTCTTGCATTTCCTTCACAGCTGACATGAGGGATGACTTTGCCAAGGAGATCCGGAACTTGAAAAGACTGAAGCATACAAGACTCATCAAACTTCTGGCAGTCTGTTCTGTGGGGGAGCCAGTTTACATCGTCACTGAGTTGATGCGGAAGGGCAACCTCCATAGTTACCTCAATAGTGAGTATTGCTCTCAACTGCTACTTCCATCACCGTTCTTCCTAGAGCTCCTTGATTGACCAGCCAGTGTCAAAATGTTAATTGTGACAAATTATTAAAATCCAACATATGCAATCTAGCATTCTTCAAAGAAGTTGGACCACAATTGCATTCTTTAAGGAAAACTGTAATCCAAGGTGTTGAGGATGTTTTCTGTTGACTTAAAGAGGTTCTTTGCCACATCACATACAGGTTGTCCTTGAGTTATGATCATAATAGAATTTACCTATTTATGACAGTCATAAACTGAGTCATTCACATGACTGACTTGATTTTATGACTTTTTTTTGAAGCAATCATTTGGCCCATATGGTCGTTAGGTGAACTAATGGTTCGCTATCGGCCAATTTTGCTGTAAACGGGAAGTAAATGCTGATTTTTGGCAAAACTGTCATAAAATGCAGCCACATGACTGCAGGATGCTGCAAGCAGCCATAAATGCAAACAACTGACATGCAGTCCATGACCACAGGGGACAGGCAGCTGTCAAAACTTTGGGACTGGGTCATAAGAACCCCAAGGAGGTTTGTCATAACTTTGAACAGTCACAAAATGACCGGTTGTAAGTCAAAGACTACTTGTATACATCATCATCACACTTTCCTCAACTCAAGTTTAAAATGGGGTTTTTAGAACATATATGCACAGATATTCACAATTCTTCACTAGGGTGAAAAATAAGAATATTAACACTTCCCTTCTCCTACGGTTGATTCTGTTTAAAAAAGAAAGATACTGTACAGTTATTTTTCAAGTTAACAACCACACGTGGTCTTTGAGTGGCTTCATACCAAAAGTAATCAGGGCCAGGACTGCCCCCAAGTTTACTTTAATATAGAGGAGGAGGAGGAGGAGGCTCCCAAAAAGTATCCATGTATCCATCTCATGTATCAAAGTATCTCATGTATCCATCACTGGGCTATAGAACTAGACTACAAACATCATTAAAAGACAGCATGATTCTGGCTATTCCTTAATTCATGTTGGAGGATTTCCAGGTTTCATGGAAACCATGAACGGTGAGGAAAGCCCAGTTGGAGCAGGGGTGTCCCCAGGGTGTCAAAAAGTCAAGGTGACAGTCACAAAATGTAACCAAGATCCTACCTCTTTTGATGTGCATCACAACTTCCATTGCAGAGCTTTAATCAAATGGTTGTGGCTGCCAACGTGACATTTTTGACCCCACCCCATAGATGCCATTCACACACACCACAGATACTAGTTTTCTGCTTACACACACATAAAGAGAGAGAGAGAGAGAGAGAGTCAGAGGCCTTCTATGGTTTGCTAAAGGCTATGCTGCCATCTGGGAAATCACTCAAAACTGGTTCTTCCTCGTATGTAATTCATAAATTCCCTTGGGAAAGTTGGTCTCTATGCAACCCTACCTCTTCCCAAAACTCATCTCCACCGGGCAACTGGAAAGTTTCCTTTGGTTCAGATGCCATCTAAGGCAGCTCCAATTTCAGCCAAGGGTGATGGATTCTCAACCCTCTTTTGCCATATCCAAATTGCAGTCCTCCTCTATGGAAATTCTTCTGCCTGGCTGAGAAATCTTTTGTTTAAAGAAGCCAGCTTGACTACTTCCAAGTCAATCTTCCATGAGAAGTTTCCTGTGGTGAAGGAAACTTGACCTCCTTTTCGGATCTAGTTTCTTATCGAAGATGGGGCAACTCCCCAGGAGAACAAGTCTGGAGCCAACGATCTTGGTCTACAACTGCCTCAACACTTTGGCCTACTAATGAGTTTCTTTCTTGCATCATCCAGAGTTGTACTGCCTTGTTAAAATAGCTTTGCACAGCGCATTGTGCTTACAATTGTGTTTACAATTGTAAAACACAATTTTTGTTTTTTACAATTGTGTTTACAAAATGTAGTTTTGTGTTTACAAAATGTAGTCTGATCTCATTTTCCTTCTCGGACTCACCTTTTCCGTGGATGTAGATGGGCCACCAAACTGGTTTTCTTCTGAGGGTTGGAAGTGAGAATTCCGACTCTGAGGAACCCCGTGCCTTTGCGGGATGTGCCCATCAAACCCAAGTGTTAATTCTCTGAGAATTAAGACTCGTGCTTAATTAAAAAAATGCCATCCACCGCTTAAATGTCTGAAAATAAGCTTGGAAGCGGCCAATTAAGGTTTGCTTCAAGATTAAGTGGCCAATCAGGAAGTGAGTTTAAGTTTGCTTTAGAGAATATTTTGTGAGAAAATTAGTAGAAAGAATTGGACTCAGCCAAGCACGGGAACTAGAGGAGGATTCTGGTTAATTCACCCAGATGTTGATATTGTAGATCCTCAGAATACACTAGCAGATGTTGTTTTTCTCTCTCCTTCGTCTAAACATCTGGCACAATACTGCCCTCTCTTGCACAGAGAAGATATATAGGTAGTCCTTGACTTATGACCACAGTTGGGGCCAGAATTTCCATTGCTCAGCAAGGCAGTTGTTCAGCAACTTGAGCCTGACTTTATGATCTTATTTTGCTGTAGCTGTAAAGCGAATCACTGCAGTTGTTAAGTAAATCATGCAGTTGTTAAGCAAATCCACCTTCTCCCATTGACTTTGCTTCTCAGAAGCCGGCTGGGAAGGTTGCAGATGGCGATCATGTGACTCTGAGATGCTGCAACTGTCATAAATACATGCCGGTGGCCAAGCACCTGAATTTTGATCATGTAAGTGTGGGGATGCTGCGACAATCATGAGTGTGAGGTTATAAGTCACTTTTTTCAGTGCTGTTGTAACTCTGAATGGTCGCTAAACAAATGGTTTTAAGTCGAGGACACCTGTAAGTATAAGTGAGTTTCAGAAAAGGTTCAAAGGTTAATAGAGATGCCTTGCTTGATTTTTCAGGTGCGGCAGGGAAGGAACTGACCACGCATCACCTCCTCAGCATCTCTTGCCAAGTGGCTGATGGGATGACCTACCTGGAGGAACAACACATCGTGCATCGAGACCTGGCTGCTAGGAACATCCTGGTGGGAGATGACCTTGCGTGCAAAATAGCTGACTTCGGCCTTGCCAGGCTTCTCAAGGTGCGTCCAAGGAAGCTTTCATGCGCTCCCTAGAGCAGGGGAATCTTTTGAGATGTGTGGACTTCAACTCCCAGACTTCTACGCTGGCTGAGGCATTCTGGAAGCTGAAGTCCACACATCTCAAAGTCGCCATGCTGAGACCCCCCTGCCCTAAAGTCTGCCATTTAGCTGACCTCAGATCTATCTGTCCATCCAACACTCATGTTCCTTTCTTTGACCCCAAAATCTTGAACATCTGAAAGAACATTCTTGAAAGCTGATGTACCAGCCGTCCACCTCAGCACCATCCAGATGAGCTGGGGTGACGAAAACCAGAATTCCCAGCAGGTGCAACCCTCCTGCAGGCTGGGGATCCTGGGAGTTATCGTTCCAGCCCCACCTGAAGAGAGCAAGATGCTCTTAACGGATTAGGAGAAAACTAAATGAATTGTGGCAGATTATATGTTGGTTTATTGGACTTCTGTCCCATTTTTCATTTAGGAGTTGAAGAGAAGATTTTCCTCCTGATATTTTTTCCTCCCCAACAATTGTAGGCTTATTATTTTGCTAGTTATCAGTCTGTTTCTCTCACCAAAACAGGAACAGAAAAATGTACGTGTGAAAGTAATTTCACCACCATCTCCAATTTATATCTCTATTGAAACTCAACCAGCTGAAGGTACTCTGAGGAGTACTCAATTCTGTGCAAATGGGAGCAGTATAATATAAAATGGGCGCATCAACTTTCCTGAATCTGGAGCCCACTGGGAAGTACATCTCCCAGCATTCCTATGGATGAGCGTGGCCTGGGAATTCTGGGAGGAGTACAGATAGTCCTTGACTTACAGCCATTTGTTTAGCAACCATTCAAAGTCACAATGGCACCGACAAAGGTGACTTAAGACCGGTCCTTGCGTTAGGACCATTGCAGTATCCCCGCAGTCACATGATCAAAATTCGAGCACTTGGCAAACGGCATGTAATTGTGATGGCTGCAGTGTCCAGGGTTATGTGACCACCATTTGCAATGTTATGAGGTTGGCGGCATATAAATATGATAAACAAACCAACCTTACCGACGAGCAACTAACAAACCTTACCGACAAGCAAAATCACTGGGGGAAGCTGGATTTGCTTAGACCGTATGATTCACTTAACAACTGCACTGATTCAACCGTGGCACAAAAGATCGTAAAATCGGGCCTGATTCTCTTAACAACCCCCTTGCTCAGCGACAGAAATTCTGGCCCCAATTGTAGCTATAACTCAAGGACTACCTGCATGCCAACCTTTTGGGAACAAAGCAGCGGTGGGGTAGAGCCAGCTCTCAACTTCTCCAGTGGTAAGTGTTCAATTAAGACCCAAAACCTGTCAGTGGCGTTTGGTGTCCTCCAGATGTACTCATGGAGATTCTGTGCTAACACATCTGGAGGGCACCGAAGCTGAGAAAACAGACCTACAAAGGCGGACATGAACAAGCCAGTTTTAGCTGCTCTTGCATGAGTCTCTAGGTGAAAGCATCTCCCTTGCTTGGCTGCCTGTGGCTGAGGACCTGTTCTTGGTTTCCTTCCAGGATGACATCTACTCCACCACCAGTAACGCCATGATCCCCGTGAAATGGACGGCACCGGAGGCGGCCATCTACCAGACATACTCACCCAGATCGGATGTTTGGTCATACGGGATCCTGCTCTATGAGGTTTTTAGCTATGGACAGTGCCCCTACGATGGTACTATTTTATTTCATCAGTCACAGTGCAGATCAAAACGACAAGGGAAAGCTCCTGGGTGGTGGACGGAGGCACTCTGATTCAAAGGTGTGTCCCCCCACAAACACGCACGCAAAGAAGACTTGACCAGAGGCTTTTTTTTTACCTAAAGTTGCCCTGAATTGGGGGAGTCAGGAAAAAGTTTCTGTGTTCACTTGTCTTCATTGTAATGAGTGGGGCTTTAGCCCCTTCCACCCCCAAGTTTCTCTGATGCTACAAGGCTTCTGTGGGTCTCAGAAGCCCCTTCCCTCTTCTTTCTGAAGCATCAGAGACAGAACTTTTGTTGTAAAATCAGACAATGGAGCAGACAAAGATGGCCTGGATTATTTTATTAGGTTTATATCCCACCCTTTCTTCCAAAGTTATGGACCTTTGTGGATCATTAGGTGAGTGGGTGGCCTTGAGGAATGGAGGGAAAATCCGTGGCCTGAGCAACAAACATGAAAACAACGGGGAGGATTATGAAAATGTCTCAGACAGGCATCCCCCTAATTCACATGAATACAAAAGAGGGAGGAGGTACAGCACAGACTAGCCAGATTATGTTACTACAAAGAGTCCTCGATTTACGACTGTTCATTTAACAACCATTTGAAGTTATGGCAGTGCTCAAAAACGTGATTTATGTCCCGTCTAGCACTTATGACTATCATGGCATCCCTGCGTTCAGATGGTCAAAATTCAGGCAGTTGACAACCAGCATGTCTTTCGATAGTCGCAGTGTCCTGGGGTTATGTGTTCACCATTTATAACCTTCCCAGGGGGCTTCCCACAAGTAAAATCAATGGGAGAAGCCAGAATTACTTAACGACCATGTGATGTTATTTATTAGGGTTTTAACCTGCCTTTATTATTTTTATAAATAACTCAAAGCAGTGAACATATCTAGTACTTGTTCCTCCTCCTGTTTTCCCCACAACAACCCTGTGAGGTGGGTTGGGCTGAGAGAAAGTGATGGGCCCAAGGTTCCCCAGTTGACTTTCATGGACTCGAACCTACCTTGTCCTGCTTTCTAGCTTGGTGCCTTAACCACAAGACTAAATTTGCTTAATAAACCAAAAGAGTTTGTAAAATCAGGCCCGACTCACTTAACAACTACATCGCTTAACAACAGAACTTCCAATCCCAATTGTGGTCATAAGCTGAGGACTACCTGTATAAACTAATCTAAATGGAAGTAAATTTTACTTCCTCTTCATGCACCTTCCTCCATTTTTCCCTGCAACAAAATGCAGGTTTTCTTGTTGTTATTGTGTAGCTTATCCAGCAATCATAATTTATTTGGTAAGTTTATTGTTCAATATCCTGTACTGGGCTAAACAACTGGGTGCTCCCAGGGCTGAAGAGGGACTTTAATCTGGGTCTCCCTACTCCTAATGCAGCAACTTAACTACTATAACAGATTTATTTTCAAAGGGATTAGCCTTCCAGAGTATACAGATAGTATCTCTGTCTAGGTTTATCTCCACTGTACAGTATTCCTCGACTTATGACTGGTCACTTAATGACCATTCAAAATTCTGACAGACCTACCTTGGGGACATTTATGATACAGATTTGAAGTTCCAGTGGTCATCTCACCCCTGCAGTCACATGACACATTTCCATGCTCAAGAACCAGGCCGCAGTTTACAACAGTTTCCGGCATCCGGCAGTCATGTGCCCATGTTTTACAATGCTTTTGCTAAAAACTGGCATTTATTTCTAGATTTTGGCAAACCTGTGCCCACTGTGAACCATTGGTTCACTTAACGACCACAGCATTCATTTATTGATTATGGAATCCCTTAATGGCCATGGTGATTTGCCTAATGACCACTGCAAAACAGGTTGTAAAATCGGGTCGATTATGTGCCCTATCTGCTTTATGATCGTCATGAGTCACGACAGTCCATTAAGGGTGTAACTTGAAGACTACCTGTATGTAGATTTATCTGTCCTCATTCCTTCCCAACACCATCCCCGTGAGGCTGAAGTGGAGGGTCTTTGTTGCTGGGGAGGGCTTGAACCCATGTCTCCCCACTGCCCACTCTCAGTCCAACTGCATGCCAGTAATTCAACCTCCCCAGCTGAAACAAACAACTGGGATGATGCTGACCATGAAAGATGTCTCTGTGCCCTCTGATTGCACCTGCTACCAACTTTTATGGAGGCAGTTTTTGGGGGACTCTATTTTGTCACTCTTCATTTATTACTTTGCACAACTTCTGCCTCTTGTTGTGACTTTACCTCGAGTCACCTTAATTCTAATCTGGACCGAGGGAGGGCAGGAGAGCAGCTTTCCAGCCCCGGAATAGGATGGCTGTGGATGCAGGGAGCAAAGTCCTGGCTGTGCTGTGGGTCTCCAGGCAGAGCATTGCTGCCAAGGATTCCACGGGTGGGAGACGTCAATCTCGCGATCTCAAGACCTCACAGTTGCTCCGGCCCTCTGCTGCGTCCCCATCTAGACCTCTAGGCTGCACCAGCTCCAGCATTCACACAGCCGAGTTTCCCTCCAGCTGAGGTGCTGTGAGATGTTTCTGACACAGCAGCAAATCAATGTTGGTTAATACTTGGCAGAACTTTTACTGCTGGAAAGAAAAAAACACCTTTATGGGATATCTTGCCTCAAATGACAAAGTAAGGTATCCTCGCCCCCCTCACACACACACTCTCTTTGTAATATGGCCAGTGATACTGAAGATCCTTTGGTTCTCCATCCCAACCACATGTCCTGGGCCAGCTGTAACCAGCTTTGCTTTCTTAGAAATCCCAAGCAGATATTTCCAGTTTCAGAAGTCTACGTGAAATCTGGAGTACACCTTCCAGCGACAGGAGAGAAATTGAAGCTGTGCGCCTCTTCAACACTTTTGAGAGATTTAGAATATAAAAAATAATCTGGAAAGATTTGATCACCCCGACATTGGCGAGGAACGCCATCTCTGTGCAACGTGAGCCTTCTGTTACCTGTCCCACCTCTATGTATTGCGAGTCTGACCACGTCCCTGTCTTTCTCCTCCTAGGGATGACCAATCAGGAGACTGTTCAGCAGATTACTCGGGGCTACCGTCTCCCTCGTCCCAACAATTGCTCCCCTGACATTTATAGCATCATGCTGGAATGCTGGAAGAGCCATCCTGAAGACCGGCCAACTTTTCTCAACTTGAAGGATGCGCTCTTTTCTATTTACAAATGGGCTCATCATCCATTCTCTTGAAGAGGAGACACCTCCTGTGGAGACACCTTCATGCACCGTCAGCCCTTCGTGCTCAACAGGATGTGGTAAAAGTCCTGGGGATCCCCAGCTCAAATTTTCTTGAGCCCGGAGGAACATTTGTGCCTTGGAAGGGGGACTATATGAGCTCTAGAAACTCGGGAAGTGGAGCTACAGGTGCTACCTGTCTGAAAATAGCTCATGTTATATAGATAGCGTGCAGCCTAGAGGTCACCTGGGAGAGAAAAAGAAATGCTGCACTTCCTTCCCATGCAAGGTATGGACTCTTGGCTTCCTTTGCTCAATAAACATGTACAAATGAGGTGACCTGATTTCTTACACCTTTTCCCACTTTGTCTGTTCCAGATGCATTGGTGGGCGGTAATTTAATCTGTCAAAACTGGGTTGAAGAAGAATTCGAATCCCACCCCATGAAAAAGCCCAATGGAGACTCTGTGTGTGTGATAGAGAGAGAGAGAGAGAGAGAGAGAATGACCTTCTGCTTTCTTCCCCTTTTTCTTTTTCCCACATATTTGAGCTAAAGGAAAAAGTAAGTGAGCTTTGACCCATGAATTCAAGGTTATGTTCAAACAATGACCTTCCTTCCTGCCTGCCTTCCTTCTCCTTCCACTTCTTTCTCTCCTCCTTCCCATTTTACTTCTCTTTTCTCTCCGCTTCTTCTCCTGCCCCCTTCCTGTAATGTGTATGCTACCTGCTCACCAAACTCTACAACTATTGAAAATGTGGCTTTGAAGCAATTCAAAAATGGGAAAAATAAAATAATCTCTTGAATAAAATAATCTCTGAATGTAATCATTCTGTAAGTCAGAAATTCTGAAAGTCAGAAACGACAAGATTCACTCAGTGAGTTCGTAAACAACTGAGACAAGGGAAACTGGTATAAAGAAGATTCTTCCTTACACTTTCGACCTATCCTAAATTTGCATGCAGGCAGAAGCAGAAACTTTGAGGAGTCGCAACTTTCTACCATAAAAGGTTTGCTTTTTCTCGAGGAAAACGACAAATCTAAAGCGTTTCCTCCTCCATCCGGTCTTCTCGCCCAAGTTTCCCAGCCGAGCGCTCTGCAAATGTGTCGGGACTACATTTCCCAGAGGATCCTGGACAAAAGTAAATTGCACGGAATTCTGGGAGTTGCGGTTCCGATGCACCTGGAAGCTGCCCGAGCGAAAAATGGCGACGGGCATCAAGTCATGTATGATTCGCGAGCCCTTATAAATCTTATCAGTAAATAACCGGGTCGAAAAAGGTCCTTTCGTTCTGCGCCAAATGCGTCTTCTACGGACCGGCTCAAATTCAGCAAAAGTTCTGAAGAAGGGAAGCGGGCCGCGCTGAGGTTGCGAGCGACGGTCGGGAGGAAAGGCGGAGCCCCGAGAGAGCTCATTTCCCTTCGGCGGTACCCGTGATGCATCGCGCACCAAGAGGCAGAAACGTCTCCAATGTTCCTGCACTTTTTCCACGTTTTTTCCCCATTCTGGATTTTCACGGTGATTTTCCTCATTGAGAGTATGATTCTCACAAGATCCGTTGCGCACGGGCAGCTGTCGCCGTAACATGGTTGATCGTCAGCGCTGCTAGGATCGGCGTCCGCGGCACTGTGATCTATACTCTGGTTTTTTTTCAGAGGGGATTTTTTGTCTCGGCTATGAATCGGAGATGAGAAAACGACTGTACATGGGAAACCTTTACCTTTTACTAATTTTTTGAGGCCCTACTGCGGTAGGGCTGCACGCCATGGTTAAAGGACAGAGTCGTGAGCGGGCAGGGGGGACGGGAAAGGGTGGTCAGTCTGTCTTGTGAATGTGCGAGAGGGCCAAGTCGCCCGACACCGAGGCGTCATCGTTTGGCACTGCCTGTCGCGCGTCTTTTACATTGGGTGACACTGTTACGACTCGTGCTGTCGTTCAACGTTAAGGTGTGCCAGGCTAGGACTTTGAGCGACCCTGAATTCTAGTCCTGCTGGGTGATCTCAGCTGGTCGCTTTTTATCAGACCTAGGAAGGAGGCAGTGGCAAACCACCCCTGAAATCTCACCAACAGAAACGCAGTTTTTTTTTCTTTTTGGGCCAGGTAGTCTCTGAGAAATGGACATGATGGAATGAAAGAAGGAAAAAAAGTAGGGGTCAACCTCATTTGTACTTGGATGAGGGACCACTAGGAAATCCCGAGGCTGAGATAGGGAAGTTAAAAAAACATTCAAGAAGGTGGCAATGGAAAGAGCCATTCTGCTTTCTGGGGAGTCCAGTAAAGCTCCATACATGTGGCAAGCTGGACTGTGGGCACCATAATGGCAAATGTCAACAGAGGTCCTCAGTCATGATTATCGCAAAAAGCTTTCTCAAGAGGCAACTGGATGTTTTAGCTTTCCATCCAATTCCATTCAAACTAATTGGTGAGGGGTGGCAGGAATTTATAGTTTTATATTATTTATACTAAGAGAGAAAGTATAAATTCCTGCCACCCCTCACCAGTTAGTTTGAACTGCAGAAGCTTCCTGGATGGGAAGCACAATAGTAATATCTTCAAAACAGAAAATCCCCCAAAAAACCTCCAGTTGCCTTTTGAGAAAGTTTTTAAAATGCTACTAACAGGCAGATCTTGTTAGAATGTGGAATCCCAGGTCTGTAGGTAAGACTGAAGAGTAAAAGTAAAAAAAAATCTCCTGAAGGCAGCAACCAAAGACCCCATCCATTCTTGTTGCCAAGAAACAATTATGATCTATAAATCCTTATGCAGTATTAAGGCTAATAGTTTTAAAGATGCCCTACTGTTGTTCTTTCTTATCATATAAGGACACAGCTACTGTGGCAGAACTGCCAAAGAATCTGCTTTAGTGATGTGTTTAGGGCAACTATACTTTGCTTCAATCACCATTCAAACATGTGAGGGATGCAGTGACCTAGTAGTTAAGATGCTGGGCTTGTCGGTTAGTAGTTGGGCAACCTGAGTTCAAGACCCAGGCACCATGTAATGGCAACTGTAATTTTGCTTCAGTGACCAGTTTGCCTTTTTGTGGTTTTGTAATTCCTGTTTTGTAGAGCCCATTCCTG
This sequence comes from Acrochordus granulatus, assembly GCA_032468055.1. Lineage (NCBI taxonomy): Eukaryota > Metazoa > Chordata > Lepidosauria > Squamata > Acrochordidae > Acrochordus > Acrochordus granulatus. The sequence goes on along the minus strand of JANHZU010005420.1, from coordinate 2,865 downwards.
CTTCTTCCATTGTGCTTTTCCATTCTGGCATCCTTAAAAACGAGTAGCAAATGTCAAAGTCAGTCTCTCATGATTTCTTGCAGAGAAGCGAGTTGGCATCACAAGAAGCCAGCAAACCTAGTAAAAAACAACTTTATGATATAAACAAAAACTACCTTTGTCTGTTAAAATTCTCATTAAACCAGGTCTGTAGCAAAAATTGCAAAAATTTGCAGTTTCTTAAAAAACAACTGGATTTTTATTACAAGATGTTGGAGATGTTTCATAATAAAGCATAGCAAATTTTCACATGGTTTACACAGAGTGGTATGTTCCGAACAAAGGGGCAGGGGAAGATGCAGGAAACATAGAAGTAAGCCAATAAAGTAAATGGTAGGGCAATAAAGATATCAGAAATATTGAGGTCAGCACAATAATATTTCAGAGCCTCCCGAACAGTTCTTTTTTTTCCCCAAATGATTTAACGCTGTTTTATAAATTGAAGTCAATTGGAATCTGGTTCCTCCTCAATTAATTGAAGGATTTAGAGTCTTAATATATATTGATTCTTTGATTCATCTTGAAAGCCAGCTATTTTTTGTCAATTATCTGGAATTTGCAGTCTTCAATAGAATGTCCATATTCTTTAAAGTGTAAATGTACTGCATATGAATCAGATTTCTTTTGTTGCTGAAATTGTCTAACAAGTGGCTGTTTAGTCTCTCCAGTGTAAAATTCTGAACAGGCTTAATTGCATTGAATGGCACATACGACTTCTGTTTGTGCTTGGCCACTTTGTCCTTAGGATGAACCAAAGTTAACCAAAGTCCACAAAAAGTCTTAATTGCACACATATGTTGTGTTTATTGAAAATTTTCCTGAGTTTCTCTGATATTCCAGCAACATATGGAATGATCATATTGCTACATTTGTAGAATCTTGTCTTGCAGAGGAAGTCTCTTTGTGATGTTTTAGTAGCTTTGATAAAAGACCAATTTGGATAGCCAAATCATTGAGACCTTTTTTAATACAGTATCCACATTTTCCTTGACAGAATCTTCTCTGTTTGAAGGTAAAACATCTGCAGGTTTGTAAGGTCCTTATCATTCCCACTTTATGTTCCAATGGGTGATGGGAGTTAAAGGATAGATATTGATCTGTATGTATAGGCTTCCTATAAACTTCATTATAAAGGCTGCTGTCATCTTTAATGTGTATGGCACAGTCCAGGAAAGCCAAAAAATTACTTTTAACTTCTTCACATGTGAATTGGATGTTGCTGTCAATGGCATTGATATGCAGCTCTTGAGGCAGGTTGAACTTCTTGAGCTGATGCAGGAAGTTCATCCTCTGATGTTAGCCGTCATTTCAAATCTTGGGCAATTGTAGAGCCCAGAAACTTGAAGGACTGTGCTGCTGATACTGTGTTATGAGTATGGTAAGAGGGCGTGAAATAGGGGACTCTTCCTAAAATCCACTGTGATCTCCACAGTTTTGTGCACATTCAGCTCCAAGTTGTTTCAACTGCACCACAGAGCCAGTTGTTCAACTCCCATTTGTAAGCAGATCCATCACTGTCTCAAATGAGTCCAGTGACTGTTGTTTCATCCACAAACTTCAGAACTTTGAAAGAAGGGTCCCCAGAAGTGGAGTCATTGATGTAGAGGGAACAAAATAGCAAAGAGAGCGCACAGCCCTGAGGAGCACCAGTACTGATTGTCCAAGTACTGATTGTCTGAGAACTAGATGTAATTTTCTCTTCGCCTCACCTGCAACTTCCTATCTGTCAGGAAGCTGGTTATCCATTTAGACATGGGCAGGCACATGAGCTGGGTCAGTCTGTAGTGAAGAATGGCTGAAGTCCACAAAAAGGACCATTTGAATTTGATTGACAAATTCTTGTGAATTGTTGATGTGGTGGGGTGAATGGCCAATTAAAGGGGCCAATAAAGCAGCCAAATGTTTCGCAGTGTTATAGGTGGCAGAGTTGATGCTGCAAACTGTGGGCCTCAGCGGGAACGCCTTCCTTGTGAATTTTGGGGAGGCCGATACACACCACGGTGTTTCCTCTGAGCACAAGGAACACGGTTGTTTGTCGATGACATCATCATTAATTAAAGGCTGTAAACAGTCATTGACTTTTTCCTTATAAAGGCCAGTGGGATCTCTCAAGAGGTTCATCGGTGTTAATGTCCTCCGATAAATTGTACATTTTGGCCTTGTAGTCCACAGTACATCTCCCTCTTCAGCTGCCAAGGCAGGTAATGTTAGAGCTTTTTCCTTATGACCTCTGTGGGGGTTTTTAAGACTGGTTTCTTCATGCCCTCCTATCCAAATACACCCTAAACACAATTTTCAGTTATTTTGACTATGGAAACTGAGAACCCAAACAGGTTTTTCTAAGACCTGGTAGTGCTGAAGCGACAGCCGTCCAAAGTATAGAATCTTCTGGCAGCTGATAAAAACTGTAGTGTAATGGCGGACTTTTCTGACACCTTGTAGTGCTGAAGTGGCAGCCGTCCAAGATACGGCGTCTTCTGGAAACTGGTAGAAATAGCATTATAATGGCTCTCTTCTTATAAGTCAGAACATTTCTCTGGAAAGCCGCAAGAATGTGAGGTGAAAGACAGAAAATCCGGAGAAATCTCATCTTTCTTCAACGCAATGCATCCTGGGTGCCACCGCAGGGAAATTAGTGGCTTTCAGCTTCTTTCACTCTCGGCTCCATCGGTGACGTAAAAGCCGCTAGAGAGAGAGAGAGAGAGACAGGCAACAGAGGTTTCAATACGGCTCCTTCTATCGGTCGTTGTCTGAATTGCAGCTCCGAATCCAGCAGCAGTATTCTTATTCTATTCTCAACATTTCTTTATTCTGCAAATCCCGCAC
>JANHZU010005419.1:22639-36136 GCA_032468055.1 Acrochordus granulatus | reverse complement strand
TCCAGTATGGTTGAACCTCTGGCAGAGCTCTCATCTTCTTCAGAGCACACAAGCCCCCCAACCACAGCAAGGTGGGGCCTCACTGGGGGGAAGTGAGAATTTACTGCAGTGTATACTTTGAACTCCCCTTCCCCAAAAAAGGGTGGGGTAAAATTCTGACAAAACACCATCTTTCTTACACAAAACCAGCTTCACCTATTATCTTCGTGCCTTATTGTACAGTTATTAGCAGTTAAGTCAAATGACTGTAATGACCGGAAACAAATAGGAATTTCAGCATGTCAGCTAATATGTGCTGCCAACATTTTGAAGACACTCTCCAGCTGGGATTGCAATGAGAAAAGATCGGTTGAATTGGGGAGGAAAAAAACTTTCAAATCACTCTAAAGTTTATGGGGAACAGACGTCTTGTAGAATTAAAGGATCAATAGGTCTGCAATCCTAAAAAGTTGCTGAAGCCATTTCTATTTCTCTTGGTGGCTGCCAGGAGTCGAAAATGAGTTGATGGCACATAAACAATCACAGCCATTTCAATTGTCCTCCTGCTAATTTCCTGGTTGTGGCTACATCTTTCAGAAGAATATGCACATTTATAAACAGCAAGGAGCTTTCCAAACATTATTCATATACCAGACAACCTCATATAACCAAGTAGGGTTTTTTTTCCCCCAAGTGGGAGCCACTTGAGTGCTGGGCAACGTCATACTCACCAGGGTTGCATTTGAAGCATGCCACCCAATCTGGTTTGAGGTCATCAGCTGAGCCGGATAAAGCTAGAAAATTTCTGAATCAGCCAGGGAATTTCCAGCAATTTGGGAGTTTGGGATGGCATGGTTCAGAACAAAAAAATCTCTCCGTGAGGTCTCCGGAACAGGAGAGAGAAACTTTGGTGGGGGAAAAGTGGATGGTTCAGCACAAAGAGCCAAGAACAAAAGTGGCAGTGTGCTTTGGCACAGAGCTACCGCTCACCCACACCGATTTCACAAAGATTTTATGCCCTGAAGCGAGATTCCTTACCGCACCCAAGTAAGATGCTAAAGAATGGATTTATTGGGATTATTGGAAGAGAGAAGATGGCTCTTTGCCCTGCTTGCTAAAGCTAATGGGGAGAGATAGGGGATTCCTTGTTGCCAAACTATTCACCTGGGATTGACAGGATTTCATTAACCACTTCCTCTTAACTCTTCTAAAAAATTTGGGGCATGTTTGTCTAGTTTTAGCCACGGACTAGACAACCCATGACCCACTAGGTCATCGTTTCAGAGATATTTACTTACCTAAACCGATAAAGAAAATACCACAGGCAGACAAAAAAGCAATGGGAGCAGGAACAATTTCTGACTTCCTGCCAACTTCCCCATTGACTTTACTGGTAAGGAGTGTCAAAAATTGTGATTTCATGATGTGTGGGTGCTCATGAATATGGTGCTCGAAGCCATAACTTTGGAAATGTAACTGATCTGAAGATCCTTAAAATGTGAATTTCATGGGAGTCATGGGTCCTGGATTTTGTACTTTAAATTACAGGGTATGTCGATTCAGTCATGGTTCTGGTCTAATGCAACATTTTGGCTAATTGGAGGTAACAAACAGAGATACAAACAGGAGGGTTTTAATAGTACTGTATATAAATAATTCACAGGGCAGGGATTTTTCAGAAGTTTGAAAATGTCAGAGAAAATTGGGCAATAGATGTGAGGGGAGGCAGACATAGGGTTTTCAGTTGTTCCTCCTCAGCCTTTTAGCCTCTTTTTAGGATGGCGTTTCTCAGCCTTGGCAGCTTTAAGGTGTGTGAACTTCAACTCCTGGCATTCCCCAACTAGCGGATGATACTGAAGAATGCTGGGAGTTGAATTCCACTCATCTAGAAGTTGCCAAGTTTGAGAAACTGCTCTAGCAAACTGGAGTTGTGATCTAGGTAGTTCTAAAACTCTTGCCAGGGTTAAATAAATCCTGGTGTCTCTGGAATTGAGGGGGAGGAGGAATTTTGGGCCCCGTAGAAGTAGTGATCATAATTCAAGGTTTTGAATTCTGTCCAGAAGCAAATTGGCAGCCAGTGCAGCTCCTGAAGCAGAGGTGTTATACAGGCAAACTGAGGTCCTCCCATCACCGCCCACACTGCTTCATTCTGGATCCATTGAAGATGATCTTCAAGAACAGCCCACTGTAGAGCATGTTGCAGTAGTCAAGCTTTTGAGGTGATCAAAGCACGAGTGACTTTCTGAAGGGCTCCCTGATCTAGAAAAGGGTGCAACTGGCCTACCAGATGAAGCTAGGCAAAGGCCTTCTGGGCCACAGTTGATTCCTGCTCATCAGACAGGAGCTGTGAATCTGGGAAGACCCCCAAGTTACACCCACCCTTTAATGGGAAAGGACCACTCCATTCAAGGCCAAAGATGGAATATCTCCAGTCTGAGAGGGTCCAAAGACCCATAGCCACTTGGTATTGGTAGGATTATCTCAGAGACTACTTCTCCTTCTCCTTCTCTTCCTTCCACTTTCCCTTCCCTTCTCCTCCTCCATCATCATCATCACCATCAAAACAAGAAATTTAATAAAAACAGTTAAAGGAAGAGAGACTTGCATAGACTTCAGGGCCCTTAGCCCGATATTCTGCAGATGGACGAGCCACTTCCAGAATGCTCAGCCAGGACAGGAGATGTAATCCAGAGACATCTGGAAGACATCAAACTGGGGAAAGTTGCTTGATGCCACATGCTAACATGGGTCTTGTCTCCTTCCTGTGTATTTTTCCCTGCCCCCATAGACACCCCCTCCCCAAGAACCTTTCTGTAATGTAAATGTTTCACCTGAGACCAAAGTCAAGTCGGTACAACATCTCTGTGGTTTTGCTCTGCAGAAAGCAAATGGTAGATCGGTAGACCATGAGGTCATGGCTTCCCATTTGTCTGCATTCTTTGGGAAGTAAAAACAGGCGGTGTCCCCCAATCAAACCATTGCATTGATCCTTCCTCATCTGCAAGCCCCCTAGGGTATCATCAACAAAAGGATTGGCACCGGTTTTGCATTCTTAGACGTCTTGATAGTCTTTCAGAGCAGAACTCCTACAGTTATTCCTTGGTGAAATAAAATTATTTGAAGCACACCCATATCGGCATTGTCTCTGCAGAGGCGTGATCATCATGAGGCACATCTTTGGGAGTCTCTGAAGTTGTTCAGGTTCAGCAGAAGGGAGTCCAGTTATCCAGACTGCCGCCTCCTAGCAAGTGGAAGAAACATCTGCCTGTTTCAAATCCTATCGATTACTTTCCCTAACTTGGGACGAGGCAAGGCGAGCTTAAAGCAAATGTTTAAAAACCAGGTTTAAGCCGCTTGTCAAATTGTTGGATTAACAGATCGCAAGCACTCATGAGAGGACGTGGGATCAGGCAGGGAAGAATGGTCTCAAACCTTCTGATGGGTACGGCCCCTCCTCTGTATCTGTTGCTGTTGGTCAGGGTATTTCTGGATCTGGGGACAGCATTCTTCTGGAAGAGTGCTAAACCGGTGCTCAAACAGGCTCCACTTAACGAAGAGGGACAGGGCGAAGAAGGAGAGAGTGACTGATAACCAGTGAGCATTAATGCTGTGAGCAAGGAGTCCGCTTCAGCCTTCGCAATGGCAGTTCTCAGAAGAAAACAGGAAATGAGCATTGGCAGTCTTTCAAGGTAGACTAGCCAAAGGAGCCAAAGTTATAAAGGATAATACTACTTTTATTACAAGGTCACAGGAACAGAATCTTGTCCTGAATACACTTCCTCCCTCCTTTATCTTTTGAGAACTGTGGGAGGTCATGTCTCAGACACTTTCTCAAATTATACTGCTGCCTCAGAAGTTAATCAGGGTCAATCCTGGTTGATCCTTGGCTGGAATATCAACAGGAAATCCCAGAACGGTCCAGGAAATTAAAAAAAAACACGTCCTCCCCCCCCTCCAAAGTTTGCTGTTCTTGATTATATGGGCACTCACCCCAACCTGTTCTAGATCCGCAAAGAGTTGCTATTGAGAACAGCCTGGCAGAAGAAGAGAGAGGACCACGCAAGAACGTGGTGATCGGTGGCTGCATAGGTCTGCAACGTTTATTTACAGTCCAAAACCAAACATAATCAAAGACCAGCGTACAGTACGATAACTGTAAACATAATTAAAATGGCAAAAAAAAATCCTAAAGCAATTAGTAGTTAACAGCTAGTAGCATCAGGCAGAAACCAGAGGGTTTCTAACCGCTATAGTGTTAATAAGAATTCTGCCACCTTCTTAGAGGCTTCTCAGGTGTGGTCATATAGGAGAAGGATAATAACCTCCTGGTCACAATGGCAATTACAGCTGTTAACAATTGGGAGTATTAAACTTGATCAAAATGGGGTGTATAATGGACATTTTAATAATGTGGGAGAGACAGATTCTACTTCATGTTTGAGCAGAAATAAGCTCAGCTTCCATATAGCAGGCTTATATATCTATTGGTTGTTGCCCTAATAGACTTCTGTGAGATGTTTCACCCAGAAAGTGACCAACAGTGGAGTCATTTGATTTTGACTCAATCGGTCCAAGTCACACATTACCAGCCTATGATTTATCTCCTACTGACAGGTACCTTAGATCTGTCTGGACAAACAGACAGGCTATGATCTCATCTTCATTTTTTGTTGCCCATTTGACTGTTGATTTGAGATAGTCAATAGGTATGACTAACGATGCCCTTGAAATAAACTCAGTCTATCAGAGAATCACTAGCCTTGTTCTATCTGCAACAACATCATTTGAATTTTGAGGATGCTTTTCTTCTCAATAGGTTGGACTGCAACTTCTATCCTCCCCCAGTAGCCCTGGCATACAGTGGCCCTAGTGGGTATTACAGTCCATATGGAGGATACCCAGCCAGGAAAGATTATTTTGTTCTTTCTCTTAATGCACCGGCGTGGCGGCAGGAGTGGTTAAGGCTCTGAGCTTGTTGGTTGGAAGGTCGGCAGCCCACTTTGAGACCCAAGCACTGCCATGCAATTGGGTGAGCCCCCATTGACCGCCCCAACTCCTGCCAACCTAGCAGTTCGAAAGCATGTAAAAGTGCAAGACATAGACATAAAAGTGCAAGTAGATAAATACTGTAGTGGAAAGGTAACAGAGTCCGTGCACCTCAGTGGATAGTCATGTGGGCCACTGACCACAGAAATGTCTTTGGCTGAATACTGGCTCTTTGGTAAGGAAACGATGAGTACCACCCCCTAGAGGTGGCCACAACAGGCAGGGGAAACCTTTACCTTTTTCTCTTAAAGCACATGAAAACATGAAAAATAAATCCTTTACAAACAGAAAGAAAACAGACAAAGGAAAACTGAAAATATAAGACAGTTCTTCAATTAAAACATTAAATGGATTTAAAATCAGAAACATGCAGTGCCACAAGAGTAATAAAATCACTCCTTTTACATTTCCGCCATACCTTAGCCTATGTTTCTCTCAAAAAGCCATATTATTCCAATTACTCTCAAGTATTCACTAATCTCACAGCAATATAATGGATATTTCCATTCCTGTTTTAAGTGAGCCTGCCAGCAGATCAAAAACACAACATTCAAATAGCTGTCTAGGATTGGAATGGTCTGTGGGAATGACCTTGGGAGACCTGGAGTGAAGTAATACTGCCTAGGGAACAGTCTGATAGGAGACAGCATAGCCCAGAACTGCATAGTGGGTGGATCAAGAGGCTCAGAAGGGACCCTCTCTAAGTTATCAGGTTGTAAAGGTGACGGTGGGAGAATTGTACTTTCAGACTTCCAAGATTCTGTTAACGCAGCTTTACAATAAAATAGAATTACTTTATCTGGCCATGTTTCCCCTCTGGTGTACCTAGTAAGGCTGACAAGGAAATAGTGAATATAGGTAACATCTATTCTTATAAAGGCTGCATTCCTGAACAAAATCTACACAACAGGCTTCAGTTGGACTCCGCAAACATTCCCTCCATTGTTTGTTATACCTGCAAACAAGAAGCTGTCATACCAGTTGTATTTGGAGATACAGGTGCATATTATATACAAATTCTCTTCCACTTCATTGTTAGGCAAGCAACTCTTCTGGGTCCAAAAATGATTTTGCAAGCTGCAACCTCTAAATTGGTGTCACGTTTCGGTCATGAACACATGGTTTATCTCTCCACCCACTTTTCCTCTTCAGATGGAGAATATCCACTGAGACAACATATTCCACAATTGGAATTAAATTTGATAAAGATAGGGTATCCATGTCCAGATTGAGATGTGCACAGAACAACTTATTTATAGGTTTTTGAAAATGACTGGCAATTCTCTGTTCCTCTTTTTTTGCCCCATTTTTTTCATACCAGCTACTGCTGAAACTTACTGCTTTTTATATCATGTAACATGATGATGTGCAGCACTTAACAGGTCTTCATGTTGTTTGGATTGCAACCACATTGTGTTGCTTTGCAAGGCAAAAAAAATCTGGTAATTTGGGCCATCTTTGAAATCCCAAAATGAAGGGAACATACACCGTTGGTAGATATTTATAGTCTGCTAAATGAAAGTGGACAAAAGGACAGGTATGTTTAAGAATGCGGGCGGAGCTTGCTCTGTTTTGCAAATAGGGAATCCTAAAACAGCAGTTCTCAAAGATCTTGGCTCAGGACCCCTTTACATTCTTAAAAATAATTATGGATCCCAAAGAGCTTTGGTACAAAGTGAGTTACATGTATCAAGGTTTACTATATCGGAAACTAACATTTTTATGCTGTATATTTATTTGTGTTTGTGGACTCCTTGAAATACTTTGAGATTACTTTAAGGTTCTCCATGGATGGACAATGCTTAACTATGGGAACGGAATTGCTAGTACTGGTCCCTCTAGAATAGCACTGGTTTCTGAGTGCCAGTAATGAAGGGGTGTGATGGCCGAGCAGTTCATATGCTGGGTATGTCAGCCAAAAGATTGGCAGCTTGGCAGTTTGAGACCCAAGTGCTGCCGTGCAACGGGTAAGTTCCCATTCCTGTCCCAGCTCCTGCCAGCCTAGCAGTTCAAAAGCATGTAAAAATACAAGTAGATAAATAGGTATTGCCTCAGTGGGAAGGTTCCGTGCATCTTGACATGTAGTCATGTTCCGTGAACCTTGACACATAGTCATGTTCCATGCACCTTGACATATAGTCATCCTGGCCACATGATGACAGAAGCAACTTTGGACAAATGCTGGCTCCCTTGGCTATGAAGCAGGGATGAGCCCCGCCCCTTAGAGTTGGCCACAATTGGTAGAGGAAACCTTTATCTTTAATGACTTAGAATGATTTAGGACCTGGATAGCAACAAGATCACTTGCTTCAAGTAGAATCTGCTGGCCTGGAGCATGCCACAATGAATGGTTGTCAAAAGTTCCACTGTCCATGAGATGCAGTGAAGAGGACCAGAGACAAGCATTCTTCTGCCAGAGATTCCTTCCCAGGGGTATCTGGGGAAGGGAGGAGGGGAGACACAGTGGCAAAAAAGTCAAGTTGGTGACCATGAGTGTGCATTCAAAGACATGGCTTTGATTGCCTATCTGCCATCTTAACTTTTTTCCCCTCTGCCCAGAATTGGTGGGAATGCTGTACAAAAGAGATTAGGGAGATAGGTAGGTAGGTAACTAACTAACTAGACAGACAGACGAGACATTCCCACGCAATTAATATGCTTCCTTTTTATGACAAATTAGGAAAATATGCAGCATTAGTTCAAAAGGCTTCTTTTAAAAGAGGGTGCATGTCTTGGATCACACTTTCTGGATCTTGTGACTTGAAAGGGTAAAGACTGAGAATTTCCAGGATGCTCGTTGTTTTCGTTCTTACTCAGCAGATCTCTCAGTAGTTCTTGATATCTTAAATAATTGTTGTAAGAATATCACTGGAAGCCAAAGTTCTTGGCTGGAAGCCACTTCGCTGGGAGCTTCTTAGAGCTGCAAACAGCTGTCTCAGTTGAGCTGTTGCTGCACTGTGTGGCGTTCCTTTGCAAAACTTATGAATCAGATCCTTTCCTTGCTCATCCAGCTTGTCCCCTTCCCTCTAACCCCCAAGAATAGCTGGCTTAAACTTATGAAAGGTAAACTCTACATTTTGCTTTCTAAAATAAAAGTGGTGTTTTTGTTTTTGCCCTGAAAGTCTTTGGCAACCGAGCTGTTGGTTCGAGTCAACGGAGTTTAGCAGTAGTTCAAAGGGTGGGAATTTTTGAGATCTGTCAATGAGAAGCAGATGTTCAAGGGATCAAAATTAATATTGCATGTTTCCTCATGCTCATGCCCTTGAAATGGGCCAAAGATGCTCAGAATACCCTTGTTGGCTAAGAAAGCTTGGAGTCTCACGTAGTTTGAAAGCATCAACTATCTTGAGAAGGCTTCCAAGGAACCGGTGCATTTAATCAAGTGTAATCAGGGGAATGTTGAAGTTTATTCTACAGATGAATAAAACTGAATTGGAGATAGAGGTGATCCTCATAAAACTAACCATGACTGGAATTCTATTATACTGTTTTACCTTAGTGATAGTATTTTTATTGGAATACCATATTCATTCATTCATTCATTCATTTGAATTTGAGGCTACTCAGCCTTAAATTTGGGCAACTTGCAGGTGGAAAAGAAAAAAAGTACTGTATTTATAAATGAGAACAAAAAATACATTGTCTGACTGGAAGAATAATATACCCAGCTTTGGTCAAACACTACAAATTCTAACTAACATAGACATTAAGTATAAATGATTTTTGAAAAGGTGATTTAAAAAGATGAATAGAAATAGGGATAGAATTGCAATAATTGAGGGAGATTATCATGATTGGTCTTTAAGGCAAACATGTTAACATGATAAATAGATCAAATCTATCCATTTACCTATCTCATCTTGTTGTAATCGTATGTTAAAATAATCTTCAATGGCTTTTTTGCTTAAATTTTTCCATTAATCTTGAGGTGATTGGTGATTTAATACTCACCTCCCCATGCATATTTTTTACCTCCCCATGGTTAATTTATTTTTTAAACTGTTTTTAATTTTGTTTTTATTCCATGTTTTATTGTAAGTCACTTTGAACTTGGCGGCATGTAAATGTAATAAATAAATAATCTTAAAAATAAAACTTCTGGCTTCAGTTGAATATTGACTTTTTAATCTTCTGTGTCACAGAATGAATTTGTGCCACTGTCCCCTTTGTCTTAAGCCTTTTTTTAAATAGAAAATGCAAGGCAGCACCGTCTCAAGATTCCTGCTCACACTCTGCTGGAGAGAGCCAAAAACTAGTGCCTGGCAGAGAAAAATGCCAAAACATTTTCCAAAACATTTTAGTCTGTTTGAGAAAGCACACTGGTTTCCAAAACTGTTTTCAATAGAGAAGAAAATTTAAAAGATAAAAGTATTCTCCAGAATGGAATGTGGTTTTTAGCAATGTAGCCAGTGTGCGCGTCTGTGAGTGCGCGCATGCGTGTGCAAGAGATAATATCTTGTTTTTCATTCCGCAGCCATCCTCCAGTGGTCTGCAACTTCCCTGCCCTGTAACGCTTCCATTTCTTTTTTCCAAAAGAAGAAATGAAGAGGGAATTTTTTTCCTGGAAGCCCTTTCTAATTGTAAATGAAATTTGGTCAGCCAAAGAAGCTGCAGAGGGATGGAAAGGTCTGGAAGAGGAAATCTCACCAGTGTTTGCAGCCTCCTTGGCCTCTCACCCTCTTCCATTCAATTCCCAAGATATTCCCAAGGGAATTCCGCTCAGGATATTTTTCTTCTATTGGTAAGTAGTGTAGGAAGATCTCCTCCTCTGACGTGTCCGAAATCTTTCCTACAGGAAGGAGTTATTCCCTTGAGAAATAGTTGGAACATTTCTTCTTGTTGGATGACATCTTCTGGCCAAGTTCAAACCCCACAAATTTGTTAGAGAATTTCCACAATTTCTTCCTGGAAGCAGGTTGAATCCATTGAAATAATGGGCATTTGTCAGACCAATCACAGCCAAGGGAGTTAGAGAGGGGACATTTAGGAAATGTCAGAGAAATGTCTGGGTTGTATCAAAGTGGAGTTTCCTGCTGTTGAAAAAAAATGGGGCATGACACTCAGCAGTCGAATTCTTTTGAAGTCATTGCCAGTGACAACATTCTTGCTTCTATGAGACATCAGTGTTTCCTTTGCCCTTTTTATTGTAAGGAAGGAAAAAACAACCACCACCACAAGCATGGAAACTACCGTGGCTTGAAAAATGTTCACCTTCATCAAGGAAACCAAACAGGAGGACCAGCTTAATAGGGAGGAACATCAAAAGGCCATCGACATTAATTTTGCATTTCAGCCTCTTTGCGGTGATTTCTACAAGCTGATGTAAATTTTTGGCTCAGCTTTTGGATTTCTTGAATCTCACGAGTCTACTCCTGGGAAGATGCCAGAAGTTTGAACAGCCTGCTACTCATGCTCCAAGACCCACATTGTTCACTGTTAGCGTGGTTAGTGACCATGGACAGGAGGAAGCTGGAGAACACACATACCCTTGACGTGCATGCGGTTCTGCAGACAGAAAAGTCCTGAGTCAGGAAAGCATTGACGCTGGAGAGCTGGCAGAGTAGGATTAGTAAAATGCAGAGAAATTCAGTTAATTCAAATTTAGAGACATGACTTAATGGGCATTGCTTACCTAATTACTTAATACTTCTTCATTCATTTGCAAATTTGACATTATCCTCTTTAGTTTGACTCATGACATGACTGGGGTTAGCTTTGTTACCACAAAACCAATCCAGCCTCTTATAATGATTTATTAGCTAATTTATTACCCAATATCCGTTCTTCAAAGTTGCTATTTTCTTATAGTTTTGTAGAGAGATACAAATACTGTACATAGCTGAAGTGCCCAAATTTAAACTTGCCAACTTAAGATACCATGTGATAAGTCTGATTACATGGGCTGAGATGGAAATTTAAGGTGTCGCTATTTGTTTTTCTTTTTACTACAGTAGCTCACATCACTACTCTTTTTAGAGTTTCATTTCTTAAGCCTGGATTCCTTTCTTTTCTCTGGAAGCTGACAGATGTCATTTTGGTGAAAAAGTAAACCATCAATGAAAGAAACAGAATGTGTTTTAATTGCTTCTAGTTCTGCTGGGTAAATAATGGTCAATGTACTGAGTCTTCCTTCCGGTGGCCAAGAAGAATGTAGGTTTTAAGTAATTTCCGATATCTGGGGTAAAATTATGCTGAATCTATAGTTTTAGGGACTTCTGAAAAAAGAGAAGAGACATACTGCATAGCTAAAACTGTGGGGCAGCTTATTTTGTGCAATAGAGTCGTAAAGGCTAGCACTATCTGTTCTCACTTCTATGTTTTTAAGCCACTTAATGTGCAGATCCTATCCTAATTTAATAATGCCATGCTAAAAAAAACATGCAGAGTAGATTTCTGTATATAAATGAGTTGCAAAAACAAATGAGCAAGACAACACCAAGTTTTTCCAAGTTTTCAAGTGACCGGAGAGCCGTATACTACAAGGAAATAAGATTATTAATTGGATATTAGTCTTATAAACTGGAAACAAAATTGTGTCAGAAGCAGAAATGGGGGGAAAAATGGTAGAATCCATCCCCAGGACTTACTTGTATGAGTCAGTGTATTTCAGATCTTTGAGATGTGGTGTACATCTGGGGGAGGCCAGCTTAGGGAAAACATGTGCTGATTGAAACTATATATTGACCTTTTCCTTTTCACCAAAACAGACTTTTCAAATAGTAATTATTGGTCTTCCCAACAACTGGAAACATGTGGACTTTCTGCTGACTGGCTTGGGACTGAACTATTAGGTTATTCATAATTTTGATAAATCAGATGTTTAATCCTTAAACAAAACAGTACAAACACAATGCCTTTGAATTATTTGATCGTAGTAAGAAAGTAGCTTGGTTACTGAAAGGATAGTCTATGGCAGTGCCTGGCTGAGTTTGGAGGTGAGAACTAAGTGGGTGAAGCCACAGAGCCTTTCTCTCCTACTTCATCACTGAATGAATTATGCAAGGAACTGGGGTTATGATTTGGAACTTTTATTACTCACTGCAAATCAGAAAGGTTAAAACTCTGTTGACCAAACATCAGACTGAGGATTTGGCTCTGTAGAGCAGGAAATTTTGGCACAGTCAGACAGTTTTCTGCTTGGTACAGTCCCCTACTTTTCCCTGCAATGCAAGTGAAAGCAATAATCCTGGACTGATCTCCATTGAGTTCACTGTGGCAAGTTGGCTGAGAGTTGAAATGGAAAACATTTCAATTTTGGGTTGTTACTCACAGTTTTACCTGCCTGCTGTTTTTCTCACTTATCCAGAACGTAACAAACAAGACAGGGTTTACCTTTAATGGGGCTTCTATCTGCACTGCAGAATTCCATGGAATTGTGAGATGTTTTTATTTTTCATTGCTGCCCTCCATCAGAATCTGGATTATTGCAGTCCTGTATTGTAGGGTGGAACCACTAACAACTCTCAGTCCTTTTTATTCTTTGCAACCCAGCAGAATTGCATAAGGAGCCTTGGGACTCTGTCTGTCCATCATCAGGATAACTCTCCAAAACCTGAATAGAAAGGAGCCAGACTTGGTGTGGTGAGAAAAACGTGCCAGAAAAATATCCTTCATTGTAACGCTGTATGAAAATGACCTTGGGAGACAGGAGACACAGCCTAGACACTGGTCTGATAAATGAAATTTGAGTTGAAAGGGAGGAGGAGTGGAGAAAGGACCCTCCTAGTTTTGGAAAGAGTAAAATCTTTTTCAAGGGATCAAGGGATGGAAGGGATACTTTTGGGCTTGCAAGATGATGTTACCCCGTCGAGGTTGTCCAGACAAGAAATACGACCAGAAGTACTAGTTGTCTCTTTATTGTAAGATTATTTTAACAGAATCTTGTAAATCTGAAAATACCCCTCTCATCTCTCACCTTTAGGTAGGATTTCAGATACCAGCCTTTCCTAGCTGACCTCTCTCTCTTCCCACATGCCTTGACTTTTATTTATTATTCACTAAATTTGTATACCTCCCACCCCAAAATGAGCAATCCTGGGGGGCTACTTCTCTGATGAAGAAAGGAATGAGGAGGAGGGGTAGAACTGATTTTGGGATGCCTGCACGGTTCAAGAAATATCAGAGGAAATATTGAAATGATTCTTTGGCCCTTTGATATTTTCTCTGGTAATATGTTACCACAGCCACATTTAATTTATGCAAAAGCAATAAATAAACATCATCTGCATTAGGCATGTGCAGTAAATGTTGTTCAGTTGTGCAGTCGTGTCTGACTCTTCGCGACCCCAAGGACTGCATTATGCCAGGCCCCCCTGTCTTGCACTGCCTCCCGGAGTCTTCCCAAGCCCAGGCCCATCACCCTGACTACGCTATCCATCCATCTCATCCTCTGCCCTCCCCTTTTCCTCTTCCCTTCAATCCTTCCCAGCATCACAGTCTTTTCCAATGAGTCCTCCCTGCACATTATGTGGC
>JANHZU010005419.1:9744-20493 GCA_032468055.1 Acrochordus granulatus | reverse complement strand
GCAAACCATTTGATAACATACTTTTTCACATTCTGATTAGCAATTAAATATAGGCTGAATGATGTAACAATTACAAGTACGTACAAGATGGACTTGACAATCATACCCACAGAATGCTTATTAATAAAGTATTGAGAGTGGTGCTACAAGATTCAGCCTGAAGCTCTTTAACTTTTTCATTAATAAACAGATAAACAAGAAGAATCAAATGAAAATTTATTTTACTTGAAAACAAAAATCAAATGTGCGGGCATAAGAAAGAAATATGTGGTTGGATATTTATGAAAACATTATTGGAAAACTAATTGATTATAAAGTGAATATTGTATGAGTAGTTTCTATAACTTTCTATGGAAGTAAAACTGAGAAATTTATAATGTTCTGAAGAGTAGAAGAAAATTAAAATGAGGACAAATAGCAACAAGAGGCAGAACTCAATTGTAGCAGTGATGGATGCAAAGTTGGGAGACCTGAACAGCCAAGCTAGGGACAAATCATAGAATCACTGGGCTGGAGGAGTCTAACTCCCTGCCTAAAGTATCAGTCCTTATCATGGAGGTTTATCTCTGTGGTCACTAAGAGTTGACATTGATTTGATAACACATAATAATTTCCCTCCTACTACCACATTATCTAAGCCAGAATGAAAGTTTGCTTATAGATTTTCTCGTGTCTGACAAAAAACTGTCCATTGCATATAATATAGCTAAATTTTATGTGGCAGCAGTCAACATTTGCAAACAGGCTAGACTAGAAGCAAGACATTGAAAAGTCTTTTTTATGTGCTACCATTATTATTCCATCAGCAATGTTTTAATGTTTTATTTGCTATAACTGTTTCCATCAACAGTGTCTTAGTGAATTCTTTTCCTCTAAATAAAACTGCTCTCATCACTTTTTCAAAAATACATTTCTTTTGTGTTTCTCTTTAAAACTTGACAGGCTTAAAATATTAGTTCAAATGTGCTGAGTTTCAGTCTTAGAATAATTTGTTTCAGCATTTTATTTCATAACTATAATCTATATCAAAATGTTGTTCAGTATCACATGGATTTGATGTAGTATCTCCAAAGTATTTACTATTTTATTGCTTCTCCATTCTTTTACTGTTCTTGTTACTGTCTGGTTGTTATATTATGCTGATAATTGACAAAAATAAAGAATTTATTTACTATCACACATTGAGCTTGGTAACATAGGTTTGCTTAACCTCACTCTGTTGAATAAACCACAATTTTATGCCTTTAGCATGAAAACAATTGGTGAATTCAAAATAATTAAGCCAAACACAATCACATTGCCAGATTTCCACCTTTTTTCCAGCATTTATCTCTCCCTGTGAGTGAAAATATCCACCTAATTTATAATTCTATTTACTGAAGTGAGTGGAGAAATGTGTGGTGAAATCTCTTCAACACTGTAAAAATACCAGAGAAAAGCTAAGCTTTTATTGTAGAATTCTGCCATGGCCCCTGTGGAATTCATGTGTTGCTTTTTAGGTCAGAAAAATGAGTACTGACTGGTTACTTTCCATTTCCTCCTTTGTTCAATGATACCTTTGAGCTTTGAGGATTTCCTTTTTGGTTTCTGATAGAGCTATGGTTTTTAAATAGTGCCAACATTGCAAGAGATATTTTTTTATGTTTCTTAGCTCTCAGAGAAGGACTTTGTAACACAAAATTGTTTATTCACAATGAATTATAAAAGCAAGAGAGTATGTTCTTTCTATACACTATATCCAAATCAAAAGGGAGCAAATGGACATAAAGCAAAAATAGCCCAGAGTTTACTCTCAGTTCAATATATGTATACATTGACTAGCATGTACATTTCTCTACAATTTTACACATATCAACAGTGACAGAACTGCAACCACATCAACCACATTTTCTCTGCAGAATCCAATTTCTTTTAAATGGTCCTAAACGTTATTTTCTTTCGATCAAAGAGTAAACCATTTTCATAGAATAGAAACCTCAACTGGATAAGAAGAAATCATTTTTACCTTAAGTTATAAAGAGAAATATGGCATTTCCAAAGAAAGAAGATAAATTTTCTACAGTTCTCCGAAATGACTGACTATCCAGGTATTCTTATTCCTGCACTAGAAAAAGTAGAAAGCTTGTCTGAAATGCACTTTACAAGCCACCTTAGTTAGCCATGTGAATCATGTCTTCCTGCAGATCTCTGAGGTAATAGAATTTATTGTTGGACCAAGAATGGTCTACTAATGGCCAAATGGATTCATTTGGCTGGTCCAGCAATAGCTCATGTAATTCTTCACAGGAAAACTATTCCATTTTCAAAGTCTGTATTTTTAATCATCTAGAATTACAGACATGTTTGTTGTTAGAGGGAAGAACTGCCTTGGGAAGTTTATTTTAAAATTTAATCTTGCTAGTGTGAAGGAATGTGTTCAAATCAGAGTTAAACTGAGTCCTTAGTTCAACTTTCTTTGTCAGTTAATGGGAGAGAGGATGAAAATATTTCTCAAAATTGATAGAAACGCTACCAGTCTGTCCCTTACTGAAACTAAGAGATCCTAATTCGGCTTTGCAAAACAACATGGTCTCTTCACAACTTCCCTGCCATCTTTCCAGATTAAGAAAGCCCATGAAGATGGAATACCCATTTAGCTGATTTCCATTTAAACACAGATATATGGTTTGCGTATGTACATAAGAAAGATAAACCAATTCCTCTTCAAATTCACAGAAGATTCAGCATGAAAATACCAAATAACTCTTGATTTTTTTTTTGGTATGAGTTCTATTTCCTTCTTGACTAAAGAAGTCCACTTCTCTTAAAACGCTAAATGCTGGTGATCTTAAAGATAAAAGTTATCACTGACAGAGTAGCTGAAGTTACTATTATTCACTAAATAAGAGACACTTTCAGGAAATATTAACCTAATTTAGCTTTTAGAGGGTATCAAAGCTGATTTCTAGGGTACATGGAAAATGGAGGGGGTTTTGTTTCTGCTGGAGTTCGATTTCCACTTCTTCCAGTTGGCCATTTTCAGACATTCAATAAATGATGAGGAAAATAGGAAAAAGGCTCTGTTTTACTTTGGAAAAACATCTAGAGATAACACTATCATGTTTTATTTTAGACCTGCCAAAAACAGTGCCCAGTTTCTCCAGGCAACAGTTATTTTGTGAAGGATGCTACATGTGGAGGTCATCATCTTATATATATGCATGATTTAAGTCACCCATATTCCCCTTCAATAATTCCCCAAACTTCAAAATGGTCCACACTATTGGTCTACCTCCTTTGATGACTTATAGGGATAATGATGGACTGCAGACCTCCCCAGTTTTCCTGCTTGGCACAATATATTATACCATGGTTATCTGAACTATGGATTACTGAATGTACTTAATTGTAAGTTCTCATAGCATAGTGAATCACATTGGCTGGGTCTCCACAACACACTGAATCGAAGTTAGCCAACTCCATTTGTACCTAATGAATTGCATGTACCCAGCCAATTTCTTATCACACCATTCATGTAGCAGAAAATCCTACCAATTAAAAAAGTTTGCTTCCACAAACAACTATATATGGAGGAATGAGGCAGCTAATTCCATTGTAAAACCAGCAACAGAATTTCAGAGGCTTGGAAATGGAAAAAAGCAGGCAAAGGGCTGAAGAAATTGTGATAAAAGAGAGACAGGAACTAACCCTATTTTTCTTTTGCTATGACTTATCTGTCAGTAAACCCTTAAGTGTGTCACTTTCACAAATACAGATATGGACCATCTGAAATATGCTTAGATGTTCCTGGAAATTGCTATGTAATGCTATATAATGAAGAGTCAGATATCATGACCGTCAGTTTTTGAGATAATGATTTTTTTTTACAAAAGCTTATACAATATTTATTTCATGCTTGATGGATCTCTGTTACAGTATTTTTCTGTAACTATACATTCTTTTTAGAAATATTTTCTAAAGAAACTATAGGCAATGTGTTCGCTAATGAATAATTTTATATCTTTATGGTGCTTGCTCAAAGACTTTAACATTCTTATAAAAACAGAAGGCACTGCTATCCTCAGTACAAATAAGAAAGATGGTTGCTGGTATTATGAAGGCTGATAGTTATTGATTTAATATCACATGATATGTGAAAGGCTTTAATTAGTTTTAAATTATTCTATATGCTTACTAATTTGCTAGAGGAGTTTATAGTAAAAGTATAAAAATACAAACCACAGAGTAATCTAATGTAACATTCAATGAGAGAAGAAGCAAGATCAAGAAATTTAATTACATCAAGGAAAGTACATATCTTTTACCTAGTAGCTGAAAATTTTTCAAGAATCATGCTCTAAAACTGAATATCTCAACTGAAAAATATGCACCAGCCTGAAATGCTGAGAAAAAAAGCAGTGCCTCAAAATGCTGTTGGCTTTGTCCATGCTGCATTGTCACCAATAAACTCGTCTTCTGAACCTGCCTTTACCCTGATAGACAGATTTATCAAGGACAAGGAAATATTGAAGAAACACAAGGACTTTAGAAGATGCAAATGCAACAAAAGATTCTTAACTTTTTACCAAATACAGTAAGGAAAAATACAGAAGGGAAATGAAAAATTCAGTGGAATTCTTTTCATATAAACATGTCCATTGAAAAGTGACATGGCAAGAAAGGCATTCCCATCTTCTGGAGATCTGCTATCTGCCTTCTCAAAGACAGATGTTGCTTCTGCATTTCCCTTGAATGGAGACAAGGAGGAGATCATGATCCACCCTCTGGCCTTTTGGGAGCTGCCAAGACCAATATTATGAATGGGGAGATGGTAGACTTTCCTAGAAAAGAATGGAAAGGCCTCCCCACGCAGTCTGCTACAATTTTTTTTCAGTCATACTTCTACCAGATTGAAGGGTAGATGGGAAAGACCTGGAAAACTAACTTTTGGGGAGGGTCAACATTTTCCAACAATAGCAAATTATTACTTGCTTGGGATCCTAGAAAATTCAGTTTCTTTGTAATGGGTGTGTCAGCTCTAGAAAGAGGGCCAGGAAAATGTAATTATTAAATTTTAAAAATAAAAAGACTTTTGAACAGTTGCTGAAATTTAAAGGCCAGGCATTGTTCTATGTGCAGGCAAACGGCTATTTGCAGAAGCTGTTAAGATACATACAAAGACTAGCAATCTTGTCTCCTCTAATTTCTTCATTATCCTATTCTATACATTTCTCATATGTACAACCTTCATTTTTCAAATACTGCAAGCTTGTGTTTTAAAAATCTGCAAATGCTATGTGCTAGCATATATACATTTATACTGTGCAGCCTCATAATAATCAATTTCAAATTAACCATAGGACAATAAAAATGGTTTGAGGATAGCTTTTAAGTAAAATTAAATGGTTGCAGGATTAACCTAAATATTATAGTTTGTACCATTTGCTGTCAAAACTGGAAATTATGTTTTTAGTTCTATATTTCATTAAAGATTTCAGGACAGGGCAAATGTAACAAAATAGGACAAAAAGAGAAGTAGGAATTAAGGATGTAGTTACCATTTTTTTGCCTATTGAATCTTTAGTGGAACATTTTCTTTGAATCTCGGAGAAAAGGAAATAAAACCAAAATCTAACATGGTAAATTCTACAACAGTACATACTCAAGATTCTTGTGGCCTGTGGCTACATTACTGAGTTAATCCCACATAATAGCAAGGTAATATATCCAAACATGGTGCAGGTTCAAACTTTAAAATGTTCTTTGATAAAATAATATGAAACTAAAAATGCAGATATATTAAGAGAATAACAGATTGAAAAATAAACTAAATAAATAAGGAAGTTATTGTTCCTTCATAAGTTAGGAATAATTGACATAATACATACTAATCAGTGCAATTGCAACCAAAGCACTTAATCTTTTCTTTGCCCAATATTTCTCCAATCTATTATTCTCCCCAATCCCCCCACCACCTTCAATTATGTTTCATCATGTAAGTTTCCAAGCACAAACTCAGTTAGGATGTTTCAAGCAGAGAAGTTTCTTTCTCTGCAGCATAAAAATATTAGGACACAGTAAAGGATATGCATATCACAGGAAATGATTGTCACATTCTATTCTAATCTGGTTAGGCCACATCTGTATTGCATCCAGGTCTGAGCACCACAATTCAAAAAGGTGAGTTATAAAGTGGAATGAGTTCAGGTAGATTTATTAAGTTGGTGAAGGGACTGGAAATTAAGCCCTATGTAAAACAGATAATTGAGGGGAAATATGAGAATGGTCTTTAGATATCTAAAGGGGAGATATATCAAGGATGGAACAGACTTGTTCTCTGGGAAGGCAGACCAAAATGAACAGATGAAAAGTACAAACTTCAGGCTAGATATCTGAAACAACTTCCTTTATGAGCCATCAGCAAGTGAAATAGGCTATCACATAAACTGATGAGTTCTTTTATTCTCCAATTTTTGCTGGGATGTTATAGTGGATCCTGTGCTGAGCAATGGTTGAACTAAGAAACCCCTAAGGTTCCTTCCAGCTCTATGATTATGTACTTATCATTTTGCTTTGTACTGTTTTGAAATTCCATGCTCCTAAAGTTAAATCTTGGAATATTGAGCTGGTCTCATACCACAAACTTAACCAGCTCAATTACAGATCTAGTACCTGCATTTGTACAAGCTGCTAAACATAGTTAATGTTAATTTTGTGTATATTTGATTTTGTTGCAAAACATGCTGTGAAAAACCAGGCCTTTAGGATAATTTATGGTTTAGTATATTGCACAAATACAGAAAGGGGGTTAAATCAGAAAGCCAAGTCATCTTAATTTATACAGTAATCTGCAAACAAAGAAACCGAATCACACCCCCATATATTCTTTAGATTCCTTTGCCTACATTTAGTTTTATTTAGCACAATCTGAATCCAAATATTTCACCCACGGTATGTCAAGTTGTGTTTTTTTTGAACTGTCATCACATGGATTCCAATGAGCAATATGCTGTTCAATAATTGGGCTTAACTATTTCCTAATAAGGCAATAGAAAGGGAAAGTCCCTCTGCTAAATAGAACAGAATTAATGAATCACTCATAATGTTATAGCATTTCCAGAAAAATAAACTGATTTTGCCTAGTGGCCTGATTTTCTTTTTCCATGAAATGGTCAATATGATCATTCAAGCCTACCCATCAAATATCTCTGCAAAATAGAGAACAGCAATTTCCCCATTAAGAAATCTGTCAGCGAACTGAAAAATTGCTGGTGCTATAAAGTCATGGCTTGGGCACAAAAAAGTAGAAAAGACATTGGGCTCAAACCAATTCTTTTCTGAATGGATGTTCTCTTGGAAATATACAGCAAATTGTAAGATAAACTATTAATTGAATCATGGCATTTTAATGAAGACTGTTGTTTAGTGACTCAGCACATTTGGATTGCTGACTCAAGAAAAACTGCCTATTTTTAAGCAAGAAATGGGGTTTAAGGGAATAAGCAGCCAAGAAACTTACTCAGCCATTATTTCAAACTAATATCAGATCATCATTTCAACTCTATCAGAGACAATGATTTCTGAGGTCAGAATTTGGGCACCATCTGGGTCAGCACACTTCAGCTAGGATTCAGATATCTACAGGGTCTTTTTAACACTTCCCTGTTAATCTCTATGGTACTTCCAGGAATAACTAACTTAATGCCCACATGACAGAAATAAAGAAAGCTAAGATTCATGTCTGACTTTTAAATGTTTAGCTTACAGATGTAGATTTCATTTAGATTCTTGTCCAGCACAAAGTTCTGGTTAGCTCCAGATGACAAAAAACAAGTCAAAACATGATGCTCACTTGGTGAGAAGTCTTAATACAGCATTCTCTCTCTGTCTCTTCAGCTCCATCCTTTCTGACTGTCTCTGAAATATATAGTTTACATAGTTCATAGACATATTAAAATATTTTGTACATAAAAATAAATAAAACAATGTATCTGTGGGAAAAGACATTAATAAATACAAACAGAAATCATGAAAGTAGGCATTATTTGTTATCTGAAAACAATTAAAAGTCTAGTCTTGAACCAAACAACATGCATTTACATACAACCAACAACTCAGAATAGTCCTTCCACACAGGCATCAAAAATTTATTACATTCATACAGCTGTAGAAATGTGCACACTGAAGCAATATTAAAAGCAAAAAGAACATATAAAACACGTTAGGGTAATGAGTTATTTCCAAAAAAATATAATAGTCCATATGGGTGACCTTGTGAACTTACATGATACATTGCTTATGGCTTTTCATGAAAGAAAACAGAAACTTTAGTATGTGAAAAATCTTTGCATATGTCCACCAAAACCAGAATTTGATAGCAACGCAGAGGTGGTTAATAATCTAAGGATAGTCTGGAGGTTGAGTTATGGCAACTGGATTTCTTTTTTGGTTTGAGATGTTTTGCTGCTTATCCAAATAACTTCTTCAATCTGAGAAAAAGTTGGTTGTGGGACCCCAGATATGTCTTCCGAAGTATCTATCTAAGGATATCTATGTTATAAGAATAGCAGAAAGAATAAAGGATAAAAAAGGAGGCATTCTCTCCGCTGTGTTAACTTTTTTAGCTTTCCGAATATTTTTAACTTTGATTTTCACTTTTAATGTATAAATTTTAACTTTGTTCTTTGTTTTGTTTTTAATTTGCTCTCAGTCATGAGCTTATATTGTTTTATTATGTTGTTTGTAAACTGTCCAAATTCATTTAGATGATAAAAAGAGGATTAAAAAATTGTTTATTTTTTATAATTTTGCCTGACAAAAAAACTGAAGGGCAAAACCAAGAAAAATGTTACAAAAACACATATTCTAATAAAATTATCTAAATCAAATAGTATATGTAAATTTAATTTAAAAATACCATTCAATTTCCATATTTTTCACATGAATGTAAAAGACTATGCATTAAGTGATACCATTTGTATGTGAAAGTTAAATGTCCAAAATAAAAGACAAAAACAAGTTTTGGAAAAAGAAATAATTCTAAAGGATAGCTTTGTGAAATAAAGGACTGTCCTTCATAATAATGGGCATATGGTCACTGTAATTATAATCCATAAAATCTATTATTTTAAATGCTATTAAAATGCTATTATTCACTTACGGTTTTTGCGGAGAGGGACCAGGAGAAGAGACTGAGGAAGACACATGCTGCATGCAAATATTGTGACTTACATACAAAATATTGTGACTTATGAGACCACTATTTGGAGGAGGAGCATTATGCTCTCAGGTTACCTGAACAATGCTAATTTGCCAAATTCTTGGGAAAAGAATTACTATATATCCTGCAGTTTTTGCCATAAGTTGGGCTTTCTGATATGGACCCTACAATTTCTGACATTTATCCAAGCAAGTCCACAAAGAGTCAAGCTCCAGAAGCTCACATTACACAAAACTATGGTTTGTGTTATCAGTGGATCCTTCAACTACCTTTAGTGACGTGGTTCACACATATGGTTAAGCTGTAACTGTTACTTATAAACCACGCATCATAGTACCTCAGAATCAAGCAAACTATATTATAAAGGCAGTATGTGTCCAGCTAATGAAGAAAATGCTTCTAGGATGTACACTTAAAGTTTGTTCTAGATAGATATACCTGTTATATGTGGATTCAAAGGGGACTTGTGTTGTGATGCTGCATTTCCTTTATTCCTCCAGTTTTTATCCATGTAAGCAGCCATAAAATTCCTCTGCAAAATAATTCAGACTGTAATGTCCTATTTCTTTAATTTCATTGAAGAAGTAATTATTTATATATCTGACAATAAAAGGTGTTGCTCAATTAATTATATGATAAATTATAACACATGGATTTGGTTAATCCACAGTTTAAATGTATCATGATCAAAAGTCCCATTATAAAGATGAAAGTAAAGGGGGAAAGTAAAAACTGTTAGAATAACCACAGTGGAGAGAAAATAGGTATGCTTTTCTATCAGTATTCTAATGGTTTAACCATCATCACTTTCTTCAAATCACCTTAGCAACTTCAGTTAAATGAGAATTACACATATTTTCCATTAGAAATTTAAAATGAACTTTCACTAACAGTTCCTTACAGGAGAATTTCTCAGGCAGAATTCTATCTTTATTCATTTACAGAAAACATGTACAAAAAAACCCCTTCACTGCTCATTGGCAGTGTTGCACAAATAACATTCAGTCTCTTTCTGTCAATATTACTGATTTGTGTCAGCACAAAACTAACCCTTTTAAATCTATCTTAGAGAAAATTTTTCTTCATGAGATATGTGACTGGATTAACTACAATAGAGGCAACTCCAGAAGGGCTTTTTTTGTGAAAAAATAAGTAAGTTGGAACACACTTCTTTTCCCTGTGTAAAAACAGGTACATTTTGACATGTTTCTTCTAATCAAATTGGAAGATGTGCCTTCATTTTGAAAAGAGATTGTTGCTAAGGCCTATGGGCAGAGTATGAAAATAATGGTCACATCCTTCTCTAAGAGGATAGGTGTTTTATTACCCATCTATTTTGATGAATAAATTTAAATCTTTCCAATAGTATTTTTACATCACACTGGTTCTCCCACACTAGTTCTCTGTGGATTATGGACATCTATGCCCCACCACACTTCAGGTCTAATGTTTAAGCCTGTAGTATCAACATATATTTCACCTTCTTGGGCTCCAAGATCACTGCAGATGGTGACTGCAGCCATGAAATCAAAAGACGCTTCTCCTTGGGA
>JANHZU010005418.1:85724-98489 GCA_032468055.1 Acrochordus granulatus | reverse complement strand
AGTGTGATGGGTGTGAGCTTGGGAAGACTCTGGGAGGCAGTGCAAGACAGGGGGCCTGGCGTAATGCAGTCCATGGGATCGCGAAGAGTTGGACACAACTGCGTGACTGAACAACAACAACAATACTGACAAATTCAGTCAATTGCAAAAGATAGCATTACTTGGAACACTACATCCTGTGAGCTTACCTTTAACAACATCAAAGAACAACATATGTATATCTCAGGTTTTTGGGAAGGACTTGATAGGTGGATACAAATGCCAAATCCAGTCAGAACATCTGTCTGACTATGTAACAAACCATAATATGATGTTCAGTGGAAATTATTAACTTTAATTAAGAGCACTCACTTTTTGCAATGCTATAATTTCAGGTATGCTGATGTATTATAATGTACCTTTCTGTGTGTGGATATCCTCATAAATGTACTTCAAATTATTTCCTTCGTGACATTTCTGTTCAGTACTCAATGTAGTCCAACCTTCTGCTTTAATGTTAATTATTATGAGCATTTATTTTGAAAGTAGCATTTAAGAACATTTACAAATTTTTATTTTTAGCAAAACATTTAGTAATGTTTGTGAACATTCTGAGAAAAAAAAGAATAATGATATGCTTTCTTCAGTTCTTTGCTAAGTGAAACCAGGCAGCATTGAAAGAAGAAAGGCACTTTAGTCCATCATAGCCAGAAATAGAAAAAATATGATTTTTTCCTAAATGATTTTAATACACTGTGAGCAATGAAAAGCAATAATTATCTAGCAACGGCCATCTGTAAGGACTTTAGCTTTATTCCTCCATTCATATTGGTCCAAACCCTTGAATTATTCCTATGTAAGAATTTCTAGGGCCAAACCAATTCTCCTGGCTTTGCTAGACTTTGTGAATTACAAGCTACTTTATTGCTGGGAAAGGACATTTTAAAAGCATAATCATCTCCATTGCAACTGATTCTTTCCCCTATTCTTCCTTTTTTCACTTTCTGTTCGTTTTATGGCTCACATAAAACTTACTTTCTAAGTGTAAGGCCTCTGGGGAAAAAATGAAGAAAATGAATTGGATTAGGCAAGTCAGCAGAACGAAGTCACATTCCATGAGATTCTCCACTCCTCCCCCCAGCTCCTTAGTGTTAAGATGCTGAATTGTAATTATGCTAATATGCAAGGATTAGCACATGCTTAAAATGTGGTCTACTCTGAATACTTGTATTCATTATGTATAGACAAAAGCAAGTAGTAATATATGCTGTTTAAATTTATTCTTTAATCTATAATAAATTTTCTTTAAAGCACCAAGAATGTGAAAAAAAATTCTGCATGGGGAGTAAGCATTCTTTTTTTTTTTTGTAAAGCACTGAATGCTTGTAACTTGCAATTTTAAGAGGAATTTAATTAAAAATATTTACATTTGATCTAAATTATGTTTGCTCCTATTTTGCTGATTTTTTCTGTGAAGTGTTATTGGCAAATAAGGATCATTGTTAATCATATCTGTCGACATACAATTTTTCATTAGTTCTAGTGTACATACATTTTTTGCTTATGCACCATTGAAAATGCTTCCTTGTTTAGTTTTCTTTGGATAGGAGAAGTCTGGGGTCTTTATCATATTTTTTGTATATAAATGTATAAGTGGAGTAGAGTAGATTTATTAATCTGGGAGTTTAAATTTATCAAAACAAGAGATAAAGTTCTAATGGAAATGCATTTGTATTTATTGCCTGACTGCACATTATTAAAGGTTGTGATAACTACCCTGGAAAGAGTATTTGTTGGTAAAGTAATAAAAACATGGAAATATTTAGCATTCTGATTCTGCAGACAGAACAAGATCAGCTTCCTTTAACTACTAGAATATGCCCACTCTTATATTGTAGAAATAAGAACATAGTTTGACTAGAAACAGATTACAGATGTCACATCTTCACGTATTCTCACTGTTGTCATTTTCTTAATGATATCTAGAATATATGTATTGGGTTGTTTTAGGTAGCTAAGTTGGCCATAAGGTTAAACAAATATTTTTATTTAGTCAATGCTTAGTTACTTATTTCATCCAAATTTTTCATGAGACAATATTTTTAATGAAGAGGAATGGATGAGGAGAGAAAGAGCAAAATAATTGATGTTCAAATCATGAATTTAGTGAGTTTTAAGTTTTACCATGTGTATATAATACATGCAATGATTGAAACTCCTTTGTAGAAAATCCAACTGTCTCCTTTTCATTCCGAAGTTAGATATACATAATTTGTTAGAAATATATCCAGTATTTCTTAATCTCAGAAACTTTAAGACATGTGGACTTCAATTCCCACAATTCTCCAGGTAGCATATTACTTTACATGGAATTATGGACAACTTTATTAATACTAAAAAAATTCCCATTCTCTTTTTATCAAATGTCTTTTATGATTCAACAAGGAATCGAAACAATTCCAATAAATTTTTAATTATATATATTTAAAAAAAATGAAAGGGTGTTTTTTTCTTAATATCAATACTTTGCTGGATATGAAACACTTGTGCATGGATCCCACATTTTATTTTAATTAAATACATATCTCATGGCTTGAATATCAGCATCTCTTTCTGTGCAGGATACCTGTATCTTCATTGACATCTGGGAGTGATATAATGCCTGCTTCTGTATTGATCTTAAACAGTAGGAAGCAGAGGATAAGAAAATAGTACATATTGTTCCAAGATGTTGAGATCTGTAAATTGTTCACAAGAACCAAATCTAGAAGTGTATAAATAAATACTATGAGCGCTTGTCTTTTTCTCAGCTACATTTCTTTTCCTTCCCTGACCCCTAATTTTACTTTAAAAGAAACAAGTACTCTGTAAAGTTGAAGAATATTTTACTGCAGCATTGCACTGCCTCTGTTACACCTGCCAATGCAATTAATGCATTAAATGATTAATATTAATCATATATTTATATTAATAATATATAATTTATATTAATGATATAAAATAAATCAAAGGAGCTTGATTAATATTTTTCTCCCATTTTCTTGATTCTCTTTCTATTCTGACAATGCATTCTTGATATGCCGCATAACTTCATTTTTGTTTCTTAATTGGATGACATTTCAGTCATGAAGAGGTTCAATGCTAAAGAAATCACAGAATGAAGAGTATGTCAGGTAGGAGATTGGAATGGGCAGATTGTGCTATTAATGTCTTCTGCAGATTAATTCTACCCATAATTATTCTCGCTGTAGCACAAGAATATTCATGCATCTGTAAACTGAAAATGAAAGTGACCATGTCAAAGCAGTAACCATGAGTATACGATCATTTAAAATAAGCAGGCATGTGTTATAGTCAATTTTTTTTATATTTTTTAAGGAGAAAAAAGGCTTTGTAAATTTAATTGTGTCACTTTTACATATGGTTTCATAATATTTCATGTTCTTCTTAATCCTCCATCATAAAGATAGAAAAAGAGCCAACCAGGGATACATTATACCTAATAGTATGCATACATATACAAATGGAGTAGCAAACCACTCCAATATCCTTGACAAGAAAACCCCATGGACAGTAATAAAAGGCTAAAAGATATGACACCAGAAGATGAGCCATTAAGGTAAGGAGGTATCCAAGTGCTACGGGAGAAGAGCAGAAAACAATTACAAGGAGCTCCAGAAAGAATGAAGTGGCTGGGCCAAAGCCTAAAGGATGCTCAGCTGTGGATGTGTTTGGAGGTGAAAGGAAAGTCCAATGCTTAGGAAAGAGAAAGTGTTAAAGGAAGAGTTTCCTTTAGTCCTCATCCATATATTTTCTTTAATATGTTGCTTACATTGTTACAATCTAAAGTATAATTTACTCAAGAGCAGATATTCATCCTCAAAAAATGCTGTACTATTTTTTTAATATTGATAGATTTTAATGAAAGCATTATTCATTGATTATTAAATATGAACTTCTTAGTAATATGAGTGAAGCACACTTTTGAAGTATCCTTATAATTTGATGGCCCACTTTTAATTAGCATAAATTCTTTTTTTGCTTAACTCTACTCTACTCTGTATAATGTAGGAAGTCAAGCAAGACAAACCAACCATGCATTAAACTTTTACTGAGGGGGCGCGTGTAGTACATTCCTGAAATGAACCCTTTTTAAATAAATCATTCACAAGCTGAACACTCCAATTGTTAGATCCACCATAAGAGCATTTGGGGCATTCCATGTTTTTAGTCAAAGCTATGGTTTGCCCTGTAGTAATGTATGGTTGTGAGAGTCGGACCATAAGGAAGGCTGAGCACCAAAAAATTGATGCCTTCAAATTGTGGTGCTGGAGAAAACTCTTGATACTGAAGCTGAAGCTCAAATACTTTGGCCACCTAATTTGAAGAGAGGACTCATTGGAGAAGAATGTGATGCTGGGAAAGATTGAAGACAAAAGGAGAAGAGAAAGGCAGAGGATGAGATGGTTAGATAGCATCCTAGATGCAGTGGGCATAGATTTGGGTGGATTCCAGGAAGCAATACAGGACAGCGAAGCCTGGCTCTGCTACAGTCCATAAGGTTACAAAGAGTCAGACATGACTGAGCAACTGAATAACTACATTTCTCTAGATGCTTGTAATTTCGGTGTGCATTTCTGAGCATCTTTGTTAAAA
Source organism: Acrochordus granulatus (assembly GCA_032468055.1). Taxonomy (NCBI): domain Eukaryota; kingdom Metazoa; phylum Chordata; class Lepidosauria; order Squamata; family Acrochordidae; genus Acrochordus; species Acrochordus granulatus. The sequence continues at coordinate 93,854 of JANHZU010005418.1, read as the reverse complement.
TGCTTGTATTTTTATTTAGCTTTCAAATCCCAGCAGCTATTTTAACACCTTGATTTGCAAGATAGGTTATCATTGGACAATACTTTGAGGTGCTATTATCCACTCCGATATAGAAGGCATGGTGGCACAGAAGCCTAATGTGCTGGATCTGTCATCCAGGAATGGCCAACGTTCCGGCAGTTCGAATCATAGCACCACATGACAGAATAAGATCCTGTCACTTGTCTCTAGCTCCTGCCCACCCAGAAGTTCAAAAACAGGCAATATTGCAAATAGATAAATTTTCCCACCACTCTGGTGGGAAAAGCTAGCTTCATTCATGAGGAAGAGTGGGAGCCAGTGCTGCACCTGCCTGGATGCGAAGCCCCAGGTGAGTTAACAACCTAAATGCTGCTAGCCATCTGGTGCAAGCTAGTTCACCCCCCATGGAGCACCATGGATAAGACTGCAAGCACAAACCAAACAAACTAACAAACTGCCAGGACCACTCTATAATATGGCATTGTGGATATCCCTGCCATACAAAATAAATAAATAAAATCCACTCATTGTAGCCAGCTGTCTGATGGGTTTGTTTATTGTAGGAAGTGTTATAAAGTTTTTGGCAAAACCTTAGGAAAGCAATACACAAGGAATCATTGCTATTTGTAGAAGACAGAACATTTCTGAATTTTATTTTATTTCACTATTAAGTATATCAAAGCATCCTTGTCTTGAGGTAATATAGGTACAGGTTTGTTAGCTTTACTGCACATATATTAAAATTAGACATAGTTGCTCAATAACAATCTTGCCTTTTTTATTACTGTAGCTGCAAATAGTCTCAGTAAAAGGTGGAAATAATGTATATACAAGATGATGGTGTATGTGTGCATGCGTATGTGTCTAATATTCATTCTCATTTACTAAACTTACAATGCAATGGGCAGGATTGTACTACAGATAGTGATCTGAGTATACCTATGCTTTGTATCCCAAATAAGCAATCATCTTTGTAGGACCACGTTCATGTTTCTATCTAAATTAGTACTTCACCTAAATTAGTACTCCAGCTTCATACAACCATGTTTGAATTTTATCCTTTTTTTCTATGAAAAACAGATAAATGAAAAAATAAAGTTCTTATATCCAGATTTACAAGATAAAAAGACATTACATAGAAGGATAAAAGAAGGATTAGGAAGGAAAAACTAAAGTTCTTTTTAGATTATTCAAAGGCAGAAATAAAGGCAGATATAAAAACTATAATAATGATACTAGTAGAAATGTAAAGGAACCAAAACCAAAGAAAGAAGAAATTAAAATCACTAATATGGAGCAACACCGTTTCCTAGATTCGGTAGGCTGATGTATTATCAGTTGTATAACTTTCAGAGAAGCAAAGCTTGATGGAGATGGTTTCTCAGCTTGTCTAATGATGGTGACCTTATTTTGTTCTCTGCATCCTGACAGATCTATATCTGTCAGCTCACCAGAAGAAAACTTGGTTTTGGCCATTTATCTGGTAAATAATAATACCCAATTCATTTCCATTTCTTCAGTCCTCTGGATTAGAAAGTAGAACTGTGCACACTTTGAAAATGATTTGGAAGAATTACTTTAGACTTTGGACAAGCTTGAGCACAAAACTGATAAAAAGATGCTTAAAAAACATTAAAGACAAAATGACTTTTAAAACAGTGATACTTTTTGATTGGCATTGTTTTGTTTTTAGGCTTGTTTAAAAAGTATACACTTATGCAAATTCATTTCTGAAGTATTCATAGCCCTATTAGATATCCCAACCTAATATTTCAGTGAAATTCTTGCATTTTATGATTTTTTTAATACATGAATATATTTTGATTCATTTATTAGGGATTTAAAACAGGGTAATAGAAAGGTATTGATTACCATAAAACTAACAAGCATAATTAATATATTGTTATAGCATTGTATATCTAAATGTTTGATTATTTGAAAACAATTTCTAGACTTTGAAATATTTGAAATGGGTGTTTTATTTATAAAAGTATAAGGAACTCTCTGTTTTACAATTGCCTTGTTTTTAAGAATTTAGCATGACTGGATCATTTACATAGGGAAAAAGTAAAAAACATTTTTTTTCCTTTTTGCATTTATATCAGCACTAGCATACAAGAATTTTAATCACCAGCTGGATTTTGTTGATATTTTGATCATGTTGGTGAATAGATGACTATCAGGAATACCTTTAGCTTCATGATGAAAGGACTGGATAATTGTCACTTGTTGCACTTGGAACTGGGAAGCAACCTTTCATCTGAGCTCAATATTGCAACTTGACTTGTTAAACCAGTATTGGTGCTGATGAGTGAAGGATTTGGGCACTAAAAAATTCTGTAGCAACTACACTTTGATCAAAAGATATTTCTCTTCTGTCTACCTGACATTTGCTATAATTGGCTTTACTCATTTTTTTCACACTTCAGCTGTGCAGAATATGTAGCACATCAGTAGCTGGCTGTCTTCTTTTGATAACAGGCGCTTCTTAATAAATCACTCATCTTTTCTTTAACAACATGTTTTTCTGTTACATTTTCTTCTTTACATTTTCTTTATTTATTTCATATTCTCTTACAGAGTCTATAAAAATTCTTTGGGCTCAAGACAAGGTCCCTGTCTTCCTCCAACTAGATACTTGAATATGTTCAAGGGGATTGAAAGCCAGACATTGAGTAAGAAGATACTGAAGCCAAAGCATGTTTGTCCCAGACAAGAAAGATGTTTGGGAAGATATAATCTAGTTTAGAGATCAGATACATATTGTTTAATTTGTTTTTTGTTTTACACTATACTCACTTTCCTATTTTTCTATTCCCATTAAAAATAGAGGAATATAACTACATGAATAATCAACAAATATAATTGCCTCTCAAACTGAACCCATGCAGGATACAATTGCTGTTCACACAGAAGGGATCATTATTGTTTCTGGTAACAACCTTTGAAAGGGTGCCACTTTCCCAGTGGGAAAGTCATTGACTTGGGGACACTAGACTTACAGCTACTCCTTGGGAGGAAGGTGAAGGTCATGCTAGGAGCTTTAGCCTAACTGGTTGGTGTGCCACCCTACAGAAAGTTCCACCACTTGAATGTTGTTCTAAAATGGGTCTTACTAAGTCTCTCTATGTGATGGAATATATGGTCCTCTAACAAGAATCAGAAACAGGCAATAATTGTCCAATAAATACTGAAGTGAAGTACATACTAGTCGCTTATCCCTTATTGCCAATGTATTATTAAATAACTGAGCATAAATTTACATTTAAAAAATCCCAATCCTGTAAATGAGAAAAAAATTATTGAGAAAAATTATATTAGTAATCTGGATCACATGTTGTTACTGAATATAAGAGTCAATAAAGAAACATTTGGTTTTACTATTTGTAAAAATCTCTATAGATTTCACCATTTCACATATTTTGCCATATGCCTAATTTAATCTGGGAGGAAAAAAATGTAAGATTCTATTAAAGTACTCTGATTTTTGGAAAATAAATTGTTTATCTGAAGTTCACTCAGAGCAAATATCATGAGACAAAACCAAATGGTAGCAAGCAGTAATGAATCAATGTCCTTCTAAATACATAGAAATAAAATGTTTCATACATCAAATGAATGGCTTTCAGCAAATCCTTTAGCCATTTGCTGTCACCATCCTTAAGTGCTCCACTGGTCATGTGTTTTATGTAATCTTGTGACTAATGGAAAGCAAATGAGCTGTAATGTCCACAATATGCCACAAGACCTTGAAAGAAAATGTTGGCCATTTATACTAGATTCAATTGTATATATGCATGGCTTCATATATAAATCTACCTTTTCCTCAAAGAAAACATTTAGGAAGTTTTCCTCACTGCAACTCAACAATCTTCAAAAATAAATTTGGAACTTTTTGGCAAAAATATTTGTACAAAGAAGATTGAAAAAAGTAAAACCAAAAGCATTTCCATATCATTGCCACAACTCCTTCTAAAGGCTTTTAAGATTTAAAGTTCAATCTATGCAAAAACAGAGTGAGAAATAAATATCTTAGGGCTAAGTGGGAAAAAATGAAAGGTCACTGAAGAAAGAACAAACCAGTAAGCAAAATATCCCCACACCTACCCCGTTTCTGAAATTGTGGATGGTTGGAATTATCTATTTGGGGGAAAAAATATGTGCTGCATCCTTTTTTTATAGAAGCATTTTCAGCAATAGTCCACCAGCTTGATTCTTAAGCAAATAATTTGCCCCTGAAGTCATATGCAAAAAATTCCTGTAATTTTCAGGTAGGAATGTTACTGCCTCTCGTTAATTGGAAGGATTAAATATAGCTCTGGTTGGGTGTTTTTTTCAGCTCATATAATAACATTTTGCTTAAATTTAAAGAGTAACATTTTATCCTCCAGTTCCAGAGTGTATGTTGTGAAATCACATAAGAATTCTGTGAACACAAAAAGGGGTTCATCAGTATAATCTCTCTTTGATGGTGCTATACTGTCTTCTAAGAAATTGTTCCATTTCTGTGAAGTTCCTGGTGCGTTTCAATTGTGGTTGTTTGCTTGCAGACATTTCATCATTCAATTAGGTAACATCAGCAGTGTGTGATTTGCCCCCTGTTTATATACAATAATTTGCCCTGCCAGTTTCTGTGGGGATATGGTTGATATCCTTGATAGTTCTTGATAGAGATATTGTTCTTTGCTTGACTGTATTTCTGTGTGAGTGCGCGCATGTGCTAATTCCTCCTTATCTAGTTGTTGGTTACTGGAAGGATATGTTCTGGTCATTTTTTTTGGCTTTTTGTTCTCTTTTAAATGATATATAAAATAAAATAAAAATATGGTTGATTTCTATGACTGTATCGATGAATGATTTGTCTAGATGTCAAGCTTCCAGGGATTCCCTAGCATCTTTGGATTTGGATTGGTTTAGAATGCTCACAGTTTCCCTGTTGAAACTGGGATTTAGTCTGAACACATGTTCTGAGTTTAAGGAGTTTTAATCAGGTCTTCTGACTGCTAGTTCATGTTCCTGAATGTTTCTGCCTGTCCATCCTACATAATGTTACAGACTTTGCATTGGGTGTTGTAGATTATTCCTGTTTTTTGTTCTTGGGCTACTGGGTCTTTTTGTTTACTAAAGATATTTTGGAGGGCTTGTGGGATGTTGTATTGTCATTTTTGTTTGATTGATCAAACAATTGATCAATTGTTTGATAGCAAACAATTTGGTTATTGAATATTTTTTTTTTCCCATGCAGTACTTAAAAAGAGAACAAACTCCAGACTCACTAGCACTGATGATGTTTTCCATGTGGATAATGAGATATCTGCAAGCAAATAGCCAACTGCAGATAACCAAGGATTCTCTAGTTCAGGTTTGAATTACATATATTCTATTATTCAATTTCTGTTATACAAGCTTGATTAAGTCTCACTTGTCAAATAAATGTAGAATCAACTCTGCTGTATATGAACATATACTTTGAAATATTCCCTCTGTCAACACTTGACTTCCATCTTTTACTCCCCTTTTTCTTTTTCTTTGAATGTGGATGGAATCACATAAGTGATTTCTTCTTTTAACTTCTTTAAATTTCCTTGATCTTTCAACTCAAATTTAAGAAAACCACAAGTGTTCAAAATTGTTTAAAATATATTTCCTTCCTTTTGAGTGAGCAAGAACAATCATGGGAATACTTAAACATCCAACCTATAATTCAGGTGGATTAACACATTAATTATAGCCTCCAACTGCACCATTGATCTTTAAGATGTATGGTAGTCTCAGATGAACCATAATTAATGGATGATAGAAAAAAGGATTGTAATATTTAGTTTTGTTGCAACAGCACAAGTACGGTTGGGATATATTTACTGGACCTCAATAAAAAAGGATAGAAATAACTTGCCTTCTCAATTATTTCATACTCTTGCCATCCACAAGGTATTTGACACTAGGATTAGAAATTCTGAGATATTATTAATCAAAAAATAAAAATGAAGCAATTGATAAGTATCATTAAAAAAGTATAAAAATCAATGCACCATTACATCATCCCTAGTGCATTATTATAAATAAGGAGGTGTCCATAATGTACCAATTTATGTTATGCATTGTTTCAAAAAAAGTAGTTGTTTTGTCTGTCAATTTTGACAATATTTATTTTTTCAAGGTAGAAGTCTCAACCACAAGCATATCTTTATATTATTTAAATATAGTACATTCCTTTACATTTATGTGATTCATGAGATTCCTGTACATATAATAATGTGATTTAATATCAACTATTCTCAAAAGTTATGTAAAGTATAGCATGGAAAGACAAATAACAGGATCTGATTCTACAGAATGGATCTCTGTCATAACAATATAATGTAGTTCCAACAATTTATTACCATACACTAGCTTCAAAATAAAAATCAAATTTGCGTATATGGCAGACTTTCTCATAATATCACTGATAATATCACCTTATCTAGTTATGTGGACAATCATCCCTGGTTATGGGACTATTCTCCATTATTTTCCCCAGTGATCAATATTCATAAATGCCCGTACTAATTTCCATTGTTGAATGGGTAGAAAGGGAAAACCAAAATTTGTGGGGGCCCAAATTTAGAGTAGAACCAGCTAACTCTTGGAGCAACTTCTCTAAGATTTCCTATATAAATGGATTGAAAACTTATGACTGGAGAAGTGATAAACACTGCATCTTCTTCCTTGCAGTATCATTACTGTCAGCCATTCAGACATGTCTGACCCTTGGCCTCTCTATAGATCAGCACTCTCTGTGCCCTTCTGTCTCACACCATCTCATTCAGGTATGCCATGGTCATCCTAGTGTCATCTTTTATAATGTCCAGCCACCGATTACTAGAGTGGCCCTTTCTCCTTTTTCTGCTGATTGCTCCCAGCATTATTGACTTTTCAAGTCAGTATGCATGACATGGCCAAAGTATGAAAGTTTTTGTTGGGTGGTCTTTGCTTTGAGTGATATTTTTGGTGAGACTGTGTCTCGGACTTCTTTGTTTGTGATTTTTGCAATATCATAGATTTAGCTTTATTTACTTATCTTTATTTATCATATATTTATCTTTCTTGAAGTATCATAGATTTATCACAAGGAGATTATGCTCATAATAATTCTTGGAGCAACATATCCACATATCTGTTTTTTGCAATTTTAAACCACTTTGTCACATCTTTAAGATGCTTATTTTATCCCATAATAGCTCATGACCTAAGATTATGGATCATAGAGTTTGAAAGTAGTCAAGGTATGAAAACTGGAAAAGAAGACAGAGTGGAGATCAGTTCTTTGAAAAGCCATTGTGAGCATATACCAGGTATTATATTTCAGCTTGGGCTGACTTTTTTTTCCTTTTGCTTGGCCAGCAAAGGGGATTGTGACTGTTGGTCTTCTGCCTGATTTGTTAGCTCAGAATATACAGTTCTCCAATTTCAAACTATTTGTCACTAGGAGCTGCGTTTTCAGGGTGTGACAAATCAGATTCTCTCATTCACTGTCTAAATAGACACTAGTTCAATTTTTTTGTTAACTCAATTTGCTGCTTAAAAAGTAGGGAACACAGGCTCTTGGATTCCCTGACCAATGTATAAGGCGTGAATATGAAGGCTTTCAGTTCTTAATCTATGTATATGGTATTTTTATTTAATTCTTATGTATATTGTCTTTCTTGATATCAAGATAGTTATGAAACTTGATTAAAAGGAATACTTTGGGCAGTTATCACTCCTTAGCAGTACTTTTAAATTCTCTTGGTTATTTATTTATTTAGAGAAATTCCATTATTGACAATGGGAGAAACAGAATGCTTTGTTCATCGTGTGCTAGACATTTGTCTGTCAACTACATACATCTTTTTAAATGGTTACAAATTTTGCCAATATAAAGGAGAAAAGAGATAAGTGATATTCTTTTTTAATATCACTGTGCTTTACTATGATACCATAGAAACAGCAGAAATGTGAGAATCACTCAACACTGTAAACATTCTCAGAGTAACAGTTGAGTGTAACACCTATATTAAACAATTTCAAACTACTCTAGTGTGAAAATTACTTGTGCCTTCAATATGCTTTAGATTTCACCAAGTTTTT
>JANHZU010005418.1:66221-77588 GCA_032468055.1 Acrochordus granulatus | reverse complement strand
AATAAAACACTCCAAAGTAAATTGTCCCTTGCTTAAATTGAACCCAATCTGCAGAAGCCTGGGAGTGTTAACAATAAATGCTCAACATACATAAAAGAGAATAAAAAGGGGGATTTCTTTTCTTCACAAATTATAAGGGTCAGTTAATCTGCTGCACAATATAGAAGGGTTTATTTTATAGATGTGTATCTTGCTGCTATATTTGAGGTGTGAATTCAATTCTATGGTGGCTGAGCACTGTAAAGTTTTTGGTCTGAGATTTTCTGAGGCTAACAATGACTGTGTGTCAACTATAGAGCTTACATTCTGTGTGGTCTATTTATTGTAAAGTTTCAAATAATTACAGTAACCATTTCAACAGAAAATAAAGGCAGCTTTTATTGGTTTAAAGATTCCTTTTCTTCCATGTTGAAGTTTAGAAAACCACAGGCAGAAGTCAAAGTAATCTTTAAAGAAGAAAAAGCAGAAAGTCATCGTTGTAACCTGTCCTACACACATCCCATAAAATTATTGGTTTTAAAGAAAAATTATCTATGCTCAGAAATAAATAAAATAATCTATAGAAACCGGTTATAAAACTTAACCCTTCACATTCTTATAATCTTCATTAATCAGTTGTTCTTGAATGTTTTATTATACATATGCCCATAGATATGTCTATTTCTATACATTTTTCTGGAAATATATAGAATTTTATAAATTATGTTATTTCACTCTTTGTGTGGACATTGCAATCATATTATACCCAATGCATGTTGATATTAATTTATATTATGTACCTTTGGTAAATGTCTGCTCACCTCACTTGAAATCCTTACAGATATTAATGTAATATATAATATGTTATAATTATAAATTTTAATTTATTTAGACACTCCCAGAGAAATCCCCTTCCTCGCATTTATTATTTAAAAAGCTAAATACTAAAGGAAGAAAAAGTAACATTGTAATATGATGCTCTGGTAGCCATACAGGTCAGACCACAGAGTGATATTACTCTTGTTTGGAAATCAGGAGAATTATTATTTATTACATTTTATTATACATTTTATATGAACCAAATCTTGGAAAGACATTGCAGTTCATATTTTCTCATTAAGTGAGACAGAGCTCTGTAGTATTTAGACATATTGGGCTATGCCTAGAGGTAAAGGTATTTTTTAACATATAAAACTATCATTCCTCAAAAACAATAACAAAAATCATCGTGAATCAATGTTCCAGCCTATTGTCATTAGCCATTTTAAGAAATGAAATGAAAGGTTATATTAAAAACAAAATACAGAAAAAGGAACTGAAGCTTATATTATTAAGTTAATTTCTTTTGGTATGGAGATAATTAATAGAAATTGTGTCCATTAAACTTTTTTTCAAACAGAAATCTTGAAAGCTCACACTGTATAGCTGGGAAAGCAAGGATGATCTTGATTATAGCCAAACACAGACGGTGCTTCTCACCTTTCAGAGATTGCTTACTTCAAGTACAGAAAGAGGGAAATTGAAGGCCTTTGAGTCACCTAAAGTGTTTGCTGAAGTTTTGCTTTCTCTAAATCCAGTAATATAATTTGATTTGAATCACTGCACTATCACCACTAATTTGAAATATTGAAAATATGGGAATGATGTTTGTAATTTTGAAATTTGCTCATGCTCACTGAAGACTCTCATGAACTTGTGCCCAGAAAACAGTGCTGGGTCCATTACAAAGAGTTGGTTACTTTAATAAACAAAGTTACTTAATGTATTTGTTTGTAGACCCGGAGCATTCTTAGTACCATGCTAGAATACTGAAGAAAGGGATCATGTTTTTCCACATTGAGCATTACAGTGTTATGATTACCCTGCTGTTTCTTTCCAGATGTTCTTCCATGATTCCTTTTTAAGACAATGGCAGCCAATTTTTAACTTTCAGCTTATTTGTGACTATATATGCAAAGTATAAAATATTATGAAAGGTTGACATGACAGATGCCAAAGACGTGGCCTTTCTTTTCTCTCATATTAGAAGGCTCTGGGAAGTGTTGGAACCATAGCTTTTCTTGCTATGGTCTGAGCAGACCTCTTCCCAGTGAGGCAGTACATTAACATTGTTTTGGGGCTTGTGTGCTCTGAGGAAAATGAGAGTTGTGCCATAGGTTCAACCATATTGAATAGATCTCATAAGAGCAACAAGATAAAGAATGTCTCCCTCCCATAAAAATATGACAAAATGTAATTTAAAGAACAAGGACCTTGCTAGATGTTGTTGGAGATCCTGGACATCTGGCGAAAAATGAGCTACAGGTCTCCACTGGAAAAGGAAATGGCAACCCACTCTAGTATCTTTGCCAAGAAAACCCCATGGACAGTAACAAGAGGCTAAAATATATGATGCTAAAAGATTAGCCCTTAAGGTAGGAAATTTTCCAATATTCTATTGAGAAAGAGAGGAGGAAAATTATAAGTAGCTTCAGAAAAAGTGAAATGGCTGGGCTAAAGCCAAAAGGAGGCTCAGCTGTGAATGTGTCTGGAGGTGAAAAGAAAGTCCAATGCTGTAAAGAACAATATTGCATAGGAACTTCTGGAATGTAAGTTATATGAATCAAGGTAAGCTAGATGTGGTCAAACAATATGACAAATGAGATGGCAAAATTAAATATCAACATCTTAAGAATCTGTAAATTAAAATGGATAGAAGTGGGCAAATTTAATTCCTATGATTATTATATTACAGTGGACAAAAATCTGTTAGAAGAAATGGAGTAGCCATTATAGTCAATAAAAGAGTGAAAAAAGCAGTAATGGGATACAGTCTCAAAAATGACAGAATAATCTTGGTTCAAATCCAAGGCAAACCATTTAACATCACAGTAATGCCCCAACCACTGATACTGAAGAAGCTGAAGTTGACCAGTTCTACAAAGGCCTATAACACCTTCTAGAATTCACATACAAAAAAGATGTCCTTTCCATAATAAGGGATTGGAATCCTCAAAAAGAAGTCAAAGATAACCAGACTAACAGGCAGGTTTGGCCTTCGAATACAAAATGAAGCAGAGCAAAGGCTAACAGAATTTTGTCAAGCAAATCTGCTGGTCATAACAAATACATTTTTTCAAAAGCCCAAGAGGCAATTCTACACTTGGACATCACCAGATGGTCAATACTGAAATCAAATTGATCAGATTTGCAACCAAAAATGGAGAAGTTCTATATACTCGGTAAAAGCAAGACCTGGAGCTACTGTGGATCAGATCATGAGCTTCTTATTGCAAAATATAGGCTTAGATTGAAGAAAGTAGAGAAAATCACTAGGCCATTCAGGTATGACTTCAATGATATCCCTTAGGAATATACAGTGAAGGTGAGGAATAGATTTAAAGGATTAGATCTGGTAGACAGAGTGCCTAAGGAACTATGGACACAGGTTCAGAACATTGTACAAAACATAGCTACTAAAATCATCCCCAATAAAAATAGAAGTGCAAGAAAGCAAATTGGCTATCTCATATCTTTACAGACAGCTGAGGAAAGAAGGAAAGTAAAAGACAATGGAGAAAGAGAAAGATACACCCAACTGAATGCAGATTTCCAGAGAATAGCAAGGAGAGATTAGAAGGATGTCTTCTAATAAATATCTCTAAATAAATAGTGAAAAAATAGAGGAAAACGATAGACTGGGAAAAACTAGAGATCTCTTCAAGAAAATTGGAGATATCAAGGGAACATTCTATTAAAAGATTGGCATGATAAAGGACAAAAATAGTAGGGACCTAACAGACACAGAAGAGATGAAGAAGGATACACAGAAGACCTATACAAGAAAGATCTAAATGTCCCCGATAACCAAGGATGGTGTGGTCACTGACCTAGAACTTGACATCCTGGATTGTGAAGTCAAGTGGAAAAATTTCTAACAATAAGGCTAGTAGAGATGATGGCATTCCAACTGAACTATTCAAAATTCTCAAAGATGATGCTGTGAAAGTGCTGCAGTCAATATGCCAGCAAATCTGGACAATTCAACAATAGCCACAGGAATAGAAAAAGTCAGTTTACATTCCAATCCCAAAGAAAAGCAGTGCAAAAGAGTGTTCACACTACTGTACAATTGTACTCATTTCACATGCAAGCAAGGTTATGCTCAAAATACTGCAAGCTAGACTTCAGCAGTAGGTGAACTAAGAACTACCAGATGTACAAGATGGGTTTCAAAGAGGCAGAGGAACTAGAGATCAAATTCCCAACATTCACTGGATCATGGAAAAAGAGAGGGAATTCCAGAAAAACATCTACTTCTGCTTCATTGACTACACTAAAGCTTTGATTGTATGGATCACAACAAACTGTGGCAAATTCCTAAACAGTTTGGACTACCAGACCACCTTACCTCTCTCTTGAGAAACCTGCATGTGGATTAAAAAGCAATAGTTAGAAATGGAAATGGAACAATGGATTGGTTCAAAATTGGGAAAGGAAAACAGCAAGGGTGTATATTGTCACCCTGCTTATTTAACTTATATCCAGAGTACATCATGTGAAATGCTGGACTGGATTAAGCACAAGCCAGAATTAAGATTGCCGGAAGAAACATCAACAACCTCAGAAATACAAACAATACCACTCTAATGGCAGAAAGTGGAGAGGATCTCAACAGTCTCTTGATGAGGGTGAAGGAGGAGAGTGCAACAGTTGGCTTGAAACTCAACATTAAAAAAACTAAGATCATGGCAGCTGGTCCCCTCACTTCCTGGGAAATAGAAGGGAAAGAAATGGAAGAAGTGGCAAATTTTACCTTCTTCGGCTCCAAGATCACTGCAAACGGTGACTGCAGCCATGAAATTAAAAGATTCATGCTACGTGTGAGGAAAGCTATGGCAAACCTAGGAAGCATGTTAAAAATCAGAGACATCATGTTACTGTCAAAAACCAATATAATCAAAACTATGGTTTCCCCAGTGGTAATGTTTGCCTGTGAGAGTTGGACCATAAGGAAGGCCGAGCATTGAAATATTTATGTCTTTGAATTGTGGTGCTGGAGAAGACTCTTGAGGGTCCTATGGACTGCAAGCTGATCAAACCAGTCAATCCTACAGGAAATTAACCCTGATTGCTCATTGGAGAGATACTGAAACTGAAGCTCAAGTACTTTGGCCACATAATGAAAAGAGAGGACTTGTTAAAAAAGAATGTGAATGTGGGAAAGATTAACGGGAAAAGAAGGGGGCAGCAGAGGATGAGATAGTTAGATAACATTGTCAGTGTGATGGGCATGGGTTTGGCTGGATTCCAGGAGACAGTGCAGGACAGGGAGGCCTGGCGTACTGTATTCAATGGGGTCATGAAGAGTTGGACATGAGTGTGCAACTGAACAATAACAATCAACAAGTATATACGCTCTGATTATTTTTCCACATCATTAGGAAGGTTTCCCACATTTACAGTTTTTCAGGATTCCACAACACTGAACAGGTGAATTAAGTTGGTCTTAAAGTCAATCTGTATCTTGCTTACATGATTCATTCCAGGCTGTCTCATCAGCATAATGATGTCAGGGTGTTTACATCTTCTCTCATGAAATTGCCAAGTATAAGGAAACGTCACAAAAATTCTTCTCTTTATGCAGAAATATTGAATACATCAGAGGGGAAAAGGAATATTCCAATCAGAATCAATCTGGCTACAAATGAATAAAGTCAAAAATTCAAAAAGCCCAAGTTTTAGTCCATAAATCTTTTCAGATTCTTCTCACAGTACCAAGTTCCAACATATCAGATAGTTGAGATGGTTGGCTACAGAAATTGAATAAACAAATATTAGCATAAATGATGCCTGTGGCTTAGTATCTATCCATCTACATACTTTCCAGGTCTGCAGCTAGTTTGTTACTGATAATGTTTTTCTAGTAGGAAATGGAACCGGTTATACTTAGAAGTTATGCTGAAAGTAAATAGGTAAACAACTGTTTTTGGATAGTATGGAGATAGGTGAAAAATTTCTTTGCTTTTGGATAAGAATTTACCAAAGTTCACAAATTACTTTATAGACAATATGGAAAGAGATTGAAACTTTTCTTTTAATATAGTTTGTTATATTTTTTATCCTGCTACAATCAGTTTGACTTGGCAACTTATAAAACAGATATTTTAAATGTAAAATATCTACAAAATGCTTTAAAAATGAAACCTATAGCAACAGTTTTTTGCAATGAAATAAGTACAACATGAAAATAAAACAAAAAGTCATCTTCCTGAAATGGACAACTATATACAATTGATTAATAAAATAAATAAAAATATAAAGATAGCCCTGAACAGGATAAAATGCTCTCTGAAACATTTTCATCATCTTTGTGAATTTAGAGAATAAATAGGGAGATAGTTCCAGAAAACTGACACCTCCTTGTGTTAACTTTATTTCTCAACATTGGACACTCGAAGTAGTTTTTGCCTCGTTTCACAGGTTATGATTGATTCAGGTAAAGCAGTTCTGCATGAGTTCTGCATTCCAGCCATCAAATCATCAAGGACATAATAGATCAAAACAAACACATTAAACTGTATCTGAAAATTCATTAATTTCTTAATTTATTATTTCAACATAAAGCGAAATGATTAGTATGTGAGTTTAGTCAAAAGCCAGATTTTCTGAAAAGAAATGTTAGTTCTGTCAACAATCAGCAAAGTTGAGAAGCACAGGTCAAATCACTAAATAAACCATGAGAAGAATGAGAAAAAAAAAGTGCTAGAATTACTAAAGGTGATATAAAGATGAAATTGTAGCTTCACATGAACAGGCAATTAACTGTTTTAGCAGCTTCTTCCTAGTATATTACAAAGATTCTTACACATTGCTTTGTTACTGTTAGATCAAGTAAAAGCCTAGAGCTTAGCCAAGCCATATTGAATCAAATGTCTGTGAAATTCTGTCAAGTTCAACTTATTTCTAGTGAGCCTGATAGTTACATTCATCTAACCTAAATTAAAGGAAGACAACCATTCCAATTTGATACTAGTAAATTTTTCCACTGAGAGTTCGTTTGCTTGTTTCTTATATGTGTGTATAAATTCCTCTTGAATAATATGAGGTATCCCAATACAATTGGTTGTGATTAAAGGTTGCTCATGAAAAATTATAAATGAAGTAATAAGGAAGAGTTGCTCCACAGTAAATTACTACATTGTATAATTGGCATGCACATTCATGTCCGCACACATCCACCCAAAGAGATCACTGTAATGATGAGCAAAGTAGATGATGACAACATGAAGTTTTAAGCAAATAAACAATTCCATTTGTTTTTCAACCTTATTTTACAATTGTGGCTATATTAAACCAACTTCCCAGTCTAAAATCCCATGTAATTATCCAATCTCTGTGGAGCTTGCTTTCAAATTATTTTCAATCCATGAGGTGGCAAATCAATGTTTTGAAATAATTAGCAATACATTGTAAGCAGTTTTCCTTCTCCTTCCACAAGTTGGGTGGTCTTCAGGTAGCCAGGCATTTAATAGGTGCACCTAATGTCTTAATTGGCATTCTGTCAGTACTTGACCAGGGAAATTATACCTTTTAGCATAGAACATTTATACAGTTATACAATTCTGCACTGCGAATCTTCCAAAGGCTGTAGGTCTGGCAAAAGGCTATTGCTGAGCTGGCTTTCAGTGTTTGTCCATCTGACATATTATTTCATGCTTTTCTTTAAAACCATAGGTTGATTGAAAGTGAGAAAAGTGGAACTTTGACAAGCTGTCAGAAGGCCTTGCAATACGACTTACCTGCCAGCTACTTTGTTTCAGATTCCTTTCAAAGAACTTCCCAACAGACACATATTTGTGAGTCATCTATGGGGCTCAAAATCATTTTGACAAAGACTAAATTAAATCATGTATAATTTTTCTGAATCCTTCTTATAAATCATGAGCAAAGAACAGAGTGATAGAACACAGAGTAAGAATTTTGATAGAACACAGAGTAAGAATTCTACCTTATAAATATTTTTCCAAGCCTACCTTAATGCAAAAGAGGTGAAAGTTTTGTTTTTGCCAGGAAGTTTTGAATTAGTTTTAAATTATTATTATTGGGGATATCTCCCAAATATTTTTTTTTAAATTAGGAAATACAGGAAGAAAATAATTAAAACTTGAAACAAGCTGATTTCTATATCATGAAGTTGGCATTTTTCAGCCACTTAAAACAAATATGCCTTAAAGAACTATTTAAGGTGTTTCATTAAAAAAAAGTTATTAATTTTGCTTTCAGATTTCAAGATAGCTTTTTTTTTCACACATTATTAGCTATTCTCCATCTGCCCCCGGGCACCAGTGTATTTATATACTTTTCAATCCTAAGCAAGTTATTCAGAGCACCTTAACATATTCAGTGCCCTCAGTAGATCATAAAGATGGTCCACTGGGAAGAAGCCACTTCAAACAGTAAAAGAGTAGGTTTAAATTTTTCTTGACTGGAATTTTGGCAGAAGATTATAAAAACTTGCCACTTTAGATCCTAAGTTCTTTCTACCACACTTCTTTTGGACCTTGAACATCCCTTCTTAGTACTGCCCTGGAAAAGCAGTACTAAATGATGAATTTGCTCTCACAAAATTTAACCTTTGTGAAATAATGGAGTTATTTGAGAAAGTCTTAAATTTACTAATAGAAGACAATATTTGTATCTCAAGGTTGAATTGTGGAATTCTGGGTGATCTCTGAGCTTGATTGTTTTTCTGCAGATGTTTCATGACCAAACTACAGTTTACAATATATGAATTTGCAATTCATAAATGTACAATTCAGCTTTAACATGTTTGCAGGAAAACAATCTTTCAGCAGACCCTAAAGTGATTAAGTTGAAACCATAAGGCTACCTTCTCTCAAAATCTTTCCTGCTAACCTTCTGTTTTAGCCTGATATGTGGGAACTCAGTATATCGTTTTTCATTTTTTCCTGCCCCTTTTGAGGAATGTACATATTCCTCACCATTTTTCCTTTTTCATATGGAATTGAGAAAGACTGGATAGGAGTTGAAATGTTTCCCTGTAATATTTAATAATAAAAGTCCAGTTGCTTTTTTAAGAAACTTTGCATTGTTTTTGCAATTTTGCTACAAGACATGACCTGTATTAATAGACATTACCAAATGAGGTACCAGATGATGTCTGTCTACTGATGTTATCTAGTTGGATAATGAAATGTTTGCAGAAAAACAATCAAGCTCAGAGAATACCTAGGACTCCTCACTTAACTTTCCTAGGATCTTACATGTTATAATCCCTCTGTCTACAGAAAAGAAATGATAAGACACCTTTGAGAGAATGATCGAGACTTTGTCACAGCAGTTCACCTAAAACAGCTGTGCACAACTGACGTAGGCTTGAGGCTTTCAGTTGCAGTCCCAGCAACATAGAAAGGGCTGCATTCCAAAAATCGGTGTGGCCAGGATTTCAAAATGGATGTTCATGATTATTAAAGACTGAAATGATTCATTGAGAGTGAAAATTTTAAGGCAAAATGAAACCATTGACTCTGCAGAATATTAGGCATAATATAAATAATTCCATATATCACTTCAGATCACAAAGAGACAAAGAGATCACAAATATTAATACTTCCCCGAATACAGCATACTTACCCCATAGACTGAACTTTTTTCAGCCTTTATTTTGAACAATATTTGAAGCAATTATATGAGATCACACTTTAAAAATAAAACATAGGACCTTGGATAAAGTACTGTTATTTAATAATAATATGACCGTGGAGAACATATTGATCTAAAGGAATTAGCAGTAAACCATTGTATGAATGTATAGTGCAAAACATTATGGCAGGATCCAGAAGAAATAATAATATTGCAATATATATGAGATTTTTTTGGTGACTTAGTTGTATTGATCCTTCTAGCAAGGCTAGGATTTTCATAGGCTGGTAAGAAATGCTTTAATATTTCAGGACATTTTTTCAGTCCTGAAATACTGGAAATTAATCCTGGGATTTCTAAATGCAAAGCACATGCATTACCACTGAATTATAGCTCAGCTTTCTCTATTAAATTTATACAAACAAAAATTAGTGAAGAAAGCAAAATATAGTAGCAACCCAAGCCATTTTGCTTTGTGATGTATGTCTCAGAACACAGTGCCTGCCTTGTGGAACCTTCTCCCTAAGACGTGACGCTGGCGCATTGGGCTTTTGAAGGCCTTAAAACTTTGTTCTTCATTCAAACTTTAGGGCCAGGATGTTAAAGAGCCCAGGTCATTTGTGTGTTTTTCTCTCAGCTGATTAAGGAGTTGATTATTTTTAACTAGATTCATTCATCATTCATTATTTTTACTATCTTTATTTTTTTTCTTTTTAATGTTTTATTAGTTATTTGATTAAGATAGAGGACCACATAAATTTGTAGAATGAATGAATGAAAATAAAGAAGCATTATTTTAAAAAATCTTTGATTTCCTGGACACCAGTTTATCCTTTGGTGAAATGCATGGTACTTCCGGAAGTCATTTCACCCTGTTTCAAGGTTAGTTCAGTAATATTTTTAAAAAAATCATTTGATCAGATCCAGATATACATATTGTAGTAAGTCTCATTTTTATGTTTTATTTATCAAAGAATAATACAGTACACCCTTGACTGATATTTGAAAATTTGACTTCCAGCCAGGAACTTAGGAATTATCCAGGTAAGTTATATGCACAATAGAGTGTTTGTTTTTGTTTTTTGTTTTGTCAATCCATAGCTGATGCACCAACATATTTAGTTACTGTAAAAATTAATATGTTTGTTATTCTGCCAATAACTAGATGTTTGACTTTTTATTATTTATTAGATCCCAATATTTTATAATGTTTTCCCTTTATTTTTTCCTCAGTTCTGCTGTTGTTGGATATCATAATAACTACAAAAATCATTATTTTCTTTTAGATTATTATTATAACTGATTCTATATGGCAATCAGTCTGTATACAAAAGTCCCTTAAATTTAGCATCAACATTTTTAAAAACTTCTTTTATTTTGTGATTTTATTACATTAGGAAAACTAATGTTTACTTTTCCACAGATGTAATGGAACATATTGACTACTTTGTCATGATGAGCAAAGTGTTGCATCTCTAATTATGTGATTAGTGGTTTCATCCTTTTTCTAAAACAAATATGTATATGCTAGTGTTAGATACATGTTGAATCCTTGATTTATCATATTTGTTTATAATGCTTGTTCTTGAGCTGAAAAAATTAATCCTTTTATTTTGTTCTTGATGATGTCTACTTGTAACCATTGCTAATTCACAGTCTTGTTTGTTTCAGTTTCTTTTCTGTATTAGTCATAGAAAGATTAACTTGTTCAATTTTGCAAAAGATTTTACAACAATCCGTTTT
>JANHZU010005418.1:54010-66121 GCA_032468055.1 Acrochordus granulatus | reverse complement strand
ACAACAATCCGTTTTTATATTCTACTTTCATGATGTTTCCTTTGCAAACTTTGATGAACATTTTAATGTTGCTTACCTTGTCATAATCACTTAATCTATGTCTTCTTCTTTAACTGTTTCACCTGCAGTAAACCATGACATCCAATTTTTTCATACTAAGCATAGTAAATCAACATCACCTAATGGATTCAGTGCATTATGCATTGCCATCAGTTGTTTAATATTCTAACCTAAATGGTCCATTTTAAGATGATTAGAAAATGTGGTCATGATTAGAAAATTCTGGCAGAGCAAAGGTTGGGACTTTGTAATGCTGTTTAATCTAGTCTTTTACATTTGCTGCAGGGCCTTACATTCATTCTACTGAGCTTTCTAGATGCTTTGATATATAGTGAAATTGTTTCTATAAGTGCAATAAAAGGCTTTCATAGTTTTAATTATGCCTTTAAATTTCTTCCAAATTTATATTATCCTGCTTAGAACATTTAGAGAAGATTTCTTTAAAGACTCATGTCTAGTTTTCTCTCAGTTTCCAAACCTTACAATTTTACTGGCACCTTCCTGAAGATCCTTGCAAAACATTTTTGACATTAATGATAATAATAATAATTAAATTTAACTTTAAAAAATAATATAATAATTGGAATCCAATTTGGCACAGACAAGTGTGCAACCATAGCCATAAAGGTAGCCAAAATGGTTGAAGATGATGGAATATAGCTTGATAATGAAGACTTGATACAGGCAGTAGCATCAGAAGAAGGCTACAAGTATTACAGAGTTTTGAAAGCTTCTGGTTTATTACAAAATCAAGTCAAAGGAAATCCTCCTCCAAATATATTAAATGAGCTCTGAAAATATTGAAATCAAAGCTAAATGATGAAAACATCATTAAAGCATTTAATACCTGGAAAAGCCCTATTATTCAATATATAGTAGGAATAGTTGCCAAGACACAGCTAGAACTTGATAACGTGGATCGAAAGACAAGAAAACTAATGACAATGTACCATGCTTTATCTCCAAAAAGTAATATCAATTGCCTGTATTTGCAAAGAGCTGAAAAGGTTAGAGGATTTCTACAGGTAAAACAAATTGTGGAAGAAGAAAAGCATGGTTGGAATTTATCAAGAAAAGACAAGATCAAAGGTGGTAAGAACTACCTTTGAAATAGTAGAACCTATTAAGAAAGCTAAGTGGAAAAAGCATTGGACCCAGATGGACTGTCTCATTTATATTATAAATGTTTTGAATATTAAATATTACCACCAATGAAATACTTGATTAATGAATAAAATGGTTTTCAGTTGTTTCTTTTCTATGGTCAGCCTTCACCTTTCAGAATCAAAGTTTTCAAGAGCTTTCCTTTATTGAATTGCTTCAGCAAGGGATGTTTTTTAATGAACATTTTTATTATTTTTCTTACATGACATAAAATATAAAAATTAAAACTAAAATTACAAAAACACCTACAAAATATATACATAAAAAACAAAACACACATATAAACTATATATATATATATATATATATATCACATTAACTTGAACACCATCAATATTGATGAATTTCCCATCAGTCAATTGCAAAAGGTAGCCTTACTCAGAACAGCTTACATCCTGCGATGATACCTTTAATAACATCAAAGAACAACATCTGCCTATCCCAGGTCCTTGAGAAAGACTTGATAGATGGACAAAAATGCCAAATCCAGATATAGATATTTTATTGGCCAAGCATGGTTAGACATGCAAGGAATTTGTCTCCAGTACAGCAGCTCTCAATGTATTTGTAATATCAATAAAAAACAGTAAGATAATGCATAATAATGTCAGTTATTCTGTAAATGTGCAGTCAACAGAAGGAAGTGTTGTAAAATTTCAAATTAATAGGTACTGTATGTGTATACATTAGACAGAATTTCTTGTCTAATTAGAATTCTCTGCTTCTGCTCTATCTATCTTGTAGCATAATTAATGCTACAAGATAGAATACAAACTCATATAACATGAGTTAAGTATTCATTTAAATGATGGCATGGGGAAAAAGCTGTTCTTGTGTCTAGTAATTTTGATATGCAGTACCCTGTAGCACCTATCAGATGGAAGAGGTTCAAACAAATTATGAAAGGGATCTGCGGATACCCCCTTTTCTTTTCTTGAGTATACAGGTCTAGTCTAAACCTCTGTCTGACTGAGAGATGAACAATAACATAATAATTTATCAAATATATATGCTCCTAGTAGCTCTGGGTAGTGTACAATTGCTAAAAGCATTTTTTTAAAAAAGGAACAATACAAAGACAGCAGGAGACAGAAGAACCATAATGGCAAAGTAAAAAAACCTGAAGAAAACAAGGAAAGACGGGTCTATCAGTTATCCACACTAACAGCCTGGGTGAAGAGCCAGATCTTTAGAACCTTTGAAATACCAGGAGTGTAGAAGCTGTTCAAATCTTAGGGGGAAATCTCATTCTTGAAGGCATAAGGTTGGGAAAGAGACAGAAAGGGAAAACAAGAGGGGAGAAAGAGAGAGAGAGAATGAGAGTCTAAACTGGTTTGGGAATAAGGATATTAGTAGTTAATTAAATATATATGTTACCCAACTCTCAGCAACTCTGGATGATTTACAACTGGTAAAAAACTTTTAAGAAAAGGAATATTACCAAAACATCAAAACAATGCAAAATGAAAGGGCAGAAAAAACTACCCAGAGATTAAATTCCTTTTATTATGAACAAACTTCTTTAAAATCAAGAAGATTCTGCCCTGTCATGCTTCATTACAAAAAGACCAAAGATGCAAAACTACCTTAAAACTGCAGTGGTTATCCATTAAACTACAATACCACTATGTAAATGGTAATATTATTTATCACTAAGCAGCTGTCTTTTCTAATTAAGCATGCATTATTTAATAGCATGATATTTACATTAACAAATACATAATGTTGCACTCTGCCCTAGACCTTGCGTTAAAATGTCTTTAATAATCTGTGTGCAAAGTTATTACTAATTGAAACATATAACTAAATCCAAATAAATAAGCAATTAGTTTTCTAGCCCAATGACCCTCTTATAAATATGTCTATAATTTGTAGCCAGCACTGCTGATTTTAGAGTTTATATATATATAAACTGAATTGTGTATTTAATACTTCGTTCAGGATTACTTGATTGATTTGACTTGACATACTTGATTGGTCTTTTGGTCTTTACTTTTTTGTAGGGGTATAGGAGGTTCTAACGCCTCTGAACTTTTATTTCTTCCTTTGCTATACTCCAGAAGAAAATCAAACTTATAACATTAAGAAAAACAGAGAAATTTTCCAGGGTCCACCATACACTATGCTTGGGTTAAGACATCTCTTAACAACACTTTCCAAAATGCAACAAGACTCAATAGGGCTTCCACAAGCACCCTAACCTTGTGATCTCTTGGATAATCTTTTGATAGTAGTGCAATCTTATGCAACCAGAATTAATATTAAATTTTAGGCTGATCATTTTTTTATTCCAATGCTTTATGATCCTGTGATCATATAAGAATTGTATACATTATAAATATAAAAATAATTGTAGAGGCAGATGAACTTCAACAATAAGTCAGTATTTACCTACTTAAACAGATAAACAAAATAATCACAGTATTTGAGCAGATTTCAGGAAGCAGTGGAAGACAGGAAGGCCTGGCATGCTGTGGGCCATAGGATTGCTAAAAGTCAGACACAACTTAGCAATTGAACAACAACAAGCAAAAAATATGGGAGCAGGAGCAACTTCTGAGTTCCTGCTGGCTTCCTCACTGATTTTGCTTGTGGGAAGCTGACAGAGAATGTTGGAAATCATGATAATTTGACCAAGGGATGCTGCAACAGCCACCAGTTTGTGATTAAACTGGTCTGAACACTGTGAAAATTTCAATTCCACAGGAGTAATGGATCCTGGATTTTTATGCCTTCTTTAAGTTATAATACACCATTTGGGCCAACTTGAGATTACAAACATATAAACACAATTTTGAGACTTTTAGTTGTGTGTGTGAGTATGTGTATGTAGGGTTAATAATAAGAATAATAAAAGAATGGAACTAAAAGTTAAATTAAAAATATAATCAAATTGGACTGTTCCTGGCAAGATCATTATGAATTTTTCCAAGTATGAAACATAATTTGGTGATACCGCAGAAGAGTAAATCATTCTGACCTATTCATAGTTCACAACATTTAAAAAACATTATATTTTTGTATAAACATAACTAGGGACTTTATCAAGCATTAGGGGCTTTAGCAGTAAAACTGTTTCTGTGCAGGTTACCGGTGGCCGGTGGATTAAGAGAGATCTGTAACCAGATTCAATTTAGGAGTGGGATCTTCATCCCCTGGCTATAATACTGATAGTATTCCTCCCCAATGGCTACAATCAAATTGAGGTGATCTTTGGAATGAGTGCAATGCAACAGGATGCCAGAAAATTGTTAAGTTTTTAAACTGAGCAGCAATAATTAGTTGTTGCCAGACCATCCTTATAGCTTTTTTTTATTTTTAAGCAGTTGTTTATATTGATTTTTTCTGTGGAGGAAAAGATAATGGGTGGTCTCTGTACTTTTGATATGCAATTATAAGAGCTATTTATATTCAGCATTTATACAGTCTATATCAAACCAAGTCTTTGAACAGTAGACAGGCCTTGATCTTTCAGTAGATTCCTTGCAATTAAGGCTGGCTACAGTGGTTGCAATCTTTTGTTGTAATGGTCCAAGATACTGTTATAAGCTTCAGAAGCTAACAGAGTAGAATGTAAATGAAGAACTGGGTCTGAAATAATAAAGCATTAAAGTGCTTCTGTTTTTGAGACAATCTTGCACAAGAATGTTAAACCTCCAACTCTGAGTTTGAAAAATCTTTTTTTCAAGGAAAAAAAACCCTTTTCTTGAACAAGTCAAATGCAATTCACTTGGAACATGGTCACTTTGAGAGAAATTAGCCATTTTAAATAAACTAGTTAACCAATTTAGAAAGATAGCTATGTAGTCAATTGTGGAAAATCTTGCCTTAGCATAAAAGGTATGTTTCGCTGGATAAATTTAAAATATAAAAATGTTTGTACTAAATATCAACTTGCATAATTCTGTATGTTGTTCTTAATGTGGCAGTGATGCTAATTCATTGTCACAAGGAGGGAAACAGTAGAATTTGATATATAGTGAAATATCCCTCATCATTCTCGCACTGAGGTCTCCAGCAACCACTATACAGGTAGTCCTTGAGATATAATGATAATTGAACCTAGAATTATGGTTGTATGTCATTTCACTAGTAAGCTGATATATCACATGATATTTGGATTCAAAATTATGATAGTGTTTTATGATGGTCATTTAGTGAATGCCACAATCATTAAGCAAATCCATTTTTCCCAATGGCAATTTTTGCCAGAAACCAGAAGTAAATACTGGAAACCAGCAAAAAACATTGCAAACGATGATCATGGCTGCAAAGCAGAGCCAGTTGTTGCCAAGCACCCAAATGTGATCATGTGACCTGAATTTGTGTGTGGCTATCATAACTTTGAAAACGGTCATAAATATTTATGGATCATCAATAGCTCTGGGGAAGTCTGTCATAACTTCCTATGGTTGTTAAGTGACCAGTCACAAGTTGAGGACTAGTTATATGTGCTTCTGAATAAGGCTGAAGGTCTTCGACATACAGCTTAAGTTTAATCTGTACAGATTTGATCTGTAGACAGTAAATGAGGTAATACGTAAATGTTAATCAACAAATAGATTTTACCAGTCTTAAACATTACAGCCATTGCATAATGTCCACATGATGAAAGGGTGGTGGCTGTGGTTTAGGTGGCTGTGTACATGTAATTGTGTATACATAATTCTGATGACTAAGTATGGATAAGATTTATTTTGTGCTGTGTAAAAAATTGTTCAGTTGTGCAGTGCAATAGATACCATTAAAACCTTTCCACAGTGACATCTCTTCTTCTGTTTGATAGAGCTACATTCCTTCAGGGAATTTTTTTAGGGAAAAAAATTCTTTAGGGAAAGTTATTTCAGAATTCTCTGAAAAAAAGGCCACTGGTCTATTGATTCAAAGCATATGAAAATACCATGAAAATAAGCTATTTTTCTATAACTCATGGGGTACGATCCAATCACTGTTGAATTAACAGAAGCCTTGTATTTTACTGTTTCTGTAAAACCAAGTATTTTAAGGTTTCTTTTCTGGAAGCATAACCATATCCCACACAAAATCTGACAAGATTAGAAACTTAATGACATAGCAAACAAAAAAAGAAAGGAAAAGAAAAACCTTTACTACTAGACTCACAGAAACACTAAGTGTTCCCAAGGGAATTTCTTCTGTTTACATTTTAATTCCAGCTTATCAGATTTTCATTTCCTAGATCTATGCCGAAACTGAAACCCAATTATCCTCAGTTATTTATACTGTTCCAAAATTTTTGAGATAAACAAACTTATAAACCCTTATAAACAAACAAAATACATTACATAAAGTATTCATAAATTATTTCTATTGATGGAACATATAAATACAAGATGTAGTACAGGAATTACTGTGAAAAAAATCAATTGGGAAAAGTAAGTACAAACATGCATATGTTTGGAAAATGTGCACAGCATGCAGGTAAGATTAAAAAATTATAAGTGATACTGAAATGGAAAATGTATGAAGTAAATTTGCCCTTTCTTCCTGATCACACAGTGACAAGAACTTTAATTATAGCCAACACACTTCCCGTATCTTGGAGTGCATTTTGTATGGTATTGTCCATACTAACTTTAAGTATTAGTAGAATAATTGATCAGATAATTTAATTATCTAAGTTTTCATTTTATTGCAATTTCTCTTCAATTCTCTTTAGGTTTCTCTAAGTATGGCCTGTTTAGAAATCCTTATGAGGAGGCCCACATTAACCCTTCAGATGATTTTTCTATACTCTGGTCCCTTAATATTAAAATTAGTTTGCAGTATCTGGACCCACTGCAAATGGGTCTTCCCCAGAAGATATAAAATGATAGATATGAATGTGTAGAAACAGCTGAAACCTGTCCCCTGACCACAAGTGACTTTCATTTTTTTTCTGTGAAAGAGACATATTTCTCCTGCCTACCCAGCAGTTCAAAAGCATGTGAAAATGCAAGTAGATTGATGGGGACCTCCTTTAGAGGGAAAATTTGTTGGATCGACGGAAAAGCAACTCAGAGCGACAGAACACCAAAGTCAGCGTGAAAAACTCGCCCATCCCAGGGGCAGAGCAGGAGTCTTGGAGGACGCCCCGGATATGAACATCACCAGCCAGCTGAGGGGGGGTAGGGTAAAATAAAGAAAAATGTATAATCACTAACCTATGTAAGCCGCCAAGAGACTTTGGAAATTGGCGGCACAGAAATATGATTAATAATTAAATAAATATTATTCCCCTGACTCTTTTCTCTGTGCCTTTCCCAAGGATTAAATAAAAATTCAGAAAGCATAGCAGTGGGAAGAGGACTTTCTAGAGATGAAGCATCTTTAGTTTCCTTATTCTTATATTTAAAAAAAAGCATTATGAGCACTCATCTTCGGAATTTAGAGACTCTATGTCCTCTTATGTTTCTTTCAAAGGAAGGGTCAGGTGAGAAGAAAACGTTTTTTACAGAAATATATCTGCATGACATCCAACAGGTATTCCATTAAAAAAAATACTTTATCTTCCATGAGAATTAAACCTAATTTCCAAAGGAACAAAGCATTTCTAAGGCTTTTAAAAGCATTGCCACAAAATTTGAATTATGTTTTTAGAGTGTTCTCTATGAAATTTCTATTAAAATTTGTTTATGTTTGTCAGTGCATATGTGTATCATTGTATCAAACACATTTATTCATGTGTTATATTCAATTGTTTCTCAAGATGGTCTTGTTTCACAGGATATTAAATAAAACAGTTTTCAGACAGCCGAAAGAAGTAATTGTCATTATGTTTCATCCTTGCTAGAGTAATTGGGAAATTTCTTCTCTTAAGTACATTTTTAGCAAGGAGTAATTAAAATTCTTAATGTTAGTTTTTTACTTGAATTAGAGTTTTTGGTGATAAAGTATAGTTTACACAATTAATGTCTAACTGAGGGAAAACTGGAAAGATCAAACGGAACTGTTGTTTAATGTAAAATAGAGCTTTGTTATGGTAAGATTATAAAATGATAAAAAGTAGGTAGAATCTGTTACATATTCGTCACAACTGAATGGAGGCAGTGACAAAAGCTAAAATTTTAATTTATCTTTTAAATAATTTTAAAATATTATCAGATGATAACACTTTTTTGACAACAATGGAGTTTGATAACTGGACAGCGTAAATGAATTCTCCATGCCATGATTATAACTAAAAGATTGACATTGTATCATTGGAAAGATAAATGTATGGCCCCCATTTACTCAGTGCACTGAAGACCTTTAATCAATGGATTCAACTTGCTACTTATGAACAGATTTCCGATATACATAAACATTATATGGGTAAATATAATGAAATATGGGATTCATTTCTACTCATACATATAGTACTTTGATAGATGGGACTTCTGTGTGTGTGCGTAGCACATGCTCCACTGTCCTGTTCAGTAATAGTAATGATAACTTGTTGAAATACATGGACTTTATTGGTTCCATCAATAGACTGTTGATTTAATAATATGCATTTATGAACAATGTCACGTTAGTTACGTTTTCTAGAAGCAGTGAATTTAGGCTTAAAAACATATGGGCAAACAAATAAAACATTTTTTTTTATTTTAAAATATTGAAATAGGTTTAGAAAGATTTTTTCTCTTTTTGAAAAACAAAATGTATCAATATATAATATAGTACTGATGTTTAAGTTTATTCTTATGTATGCTTTTTTTATTATATTTATATTGTTTTTTTTTCGAATAAGAAAGTTTGAAGGAAATACTTCTGTGCTTTCCATCCATTTTTGACAATGTCCCTTTGAAATCCATTTATTTGGGACAATCTCTTGGAAAATATATAACTCTGTATAGGTTTCTGTTCCTCAAGGTTAACTTATCCCTCTAATCGTTACTAGATTTCTACTTTTATATGCTGAATATGTGCTTACTATCTCTATTTCCAAACTCTATGTAACTGTCTTTTGATTAAAAATAAGATTCTGTGAAGGAATTGGGAGATAAATTTCTTTGGTTCAGTTGGCTAATTTACCCAATGTATTCCCAGTCCTATCTGTAATGAATTTAGACATTGACAAAATGTAGTTAAGAGTTATTTCTTTTCATTGCTAAGGGGAAAAAATGTGAAATTCAAATTTTATATTCACCCATTTTTATGTCTTTGAATAAACAAATGTCTGCACCTAGATCTTCAGGCTATATAATTAAGGAGTCTTAATTATGCCAAATTTCCACTAAATAGCATAGTTGTAGAAAAGGGAATCTTTTTTTGGTACATGTATGGAACAAAGGGGAGAAGGACTCAGGACTTTTAAGAAAGTAGGTTAAAGATTTGGAATTTCAAACATGTAAAAATATATACACTGTTAAGTGAAAACTGACAGGTTGATTTCCCAACATTGAATATGTATCCTTAAACAACTGAAACTATAATGTTCTAATGTAAATTAAAGCCCCTTTTCTTTTTGCTATTAAAAGGAACTTTGAAAAAAATGTTTACTACTTATAGCATTGGCAAAATTTTACTTAAAATCAGAAAGAAAAATGTGTTATAACAGCTGTGCAAATAGTTGAAGAATTGCTTCAGTATGACACTAGTTAGACTGAATCTGTCTTCTGAAGCACATTTGCAAAACAAAGCAGAAATTTGATCTGCAGTAGTAATCTATAGTTTTAAAGTAGTTTATAACTTTTTTCAAACTACAAAAAGTAGTTTGTAACTTTTTCCAATTGTTTCAAAGATTTAATAACATTTCTTTTACTTTGTGGCTGAGTGATATGGTGTTAAGTAGAACTCTGGTTTTGGCTTCCTATTAGTTAAATATTACTTGTACATTAGATATGACTACAGGAATTTTAAGTCATTCAGCTATCAATGAAGGGATCCCAGCTAATATGTGAAGATCCTGGCCTAAACGTGAACAATAGGATGTCAAAGGCTACAAACACTACTTTTTATATGCTATTCTTTCTCTGTGGCTTGTCTCTTTTTATGCCACTATGCTATTTGCTTTTGATGCCTCTTTTACCTTTAATATTGTTATCAAGCCAGGACACCATTGTCTGGAAGAGGACAAACCAGGATGGGCCAAGCTGATTAAGTAGCAACATGACCTTGCTGGCATCCCAAAGAGTGCAAGGATACATTAATCCATAAAACCCAAGTGAAAATGTCTGTCTACTATGGCTTTCCACTGAAATGATAATATACTCCTTCCCAGCAGTAGCAAATTCAGTTAAATTATTGCAACTTTACTACCAGTCTAGAAAACATAAGAATCAGAGGTGACAAAGATAATATTCCAGAAGTCAGGGTGAATTATGAACATTTTAATAAAAGTCACATTATTAATCACTATTAATTATTAATGGTGTAATTTGCTTAAATACAGTTATTGCATGACAAATCCTTTAACTTTCAAATCAACCTAATACTAAAGTATTTGGAATAAGCATGAGATTTGCCTGAATAAATTGGCAAAATGTGGTAATTTGGAAAAGAGTTTCACTTACCTGGTCATAGTAGCTGGGACAGAAGCCTTTCTGTCCTGATTCGGGGAATTTCTAAAGCTTTGATATTCCATGGGATCTGCTTGCAACTGCACCGAAACAAACATATTAACAAACACAGGCCATGTTAGAGAGTAACAAAAGAATGAGTAAAATGTGGTAATCTGATTATCACTGATTATCTAAATATGGTGTCTTACAGGGTTGAAGAACTATGAGGTTGACAAAACTTTTACAATTCACTTCATCTTGTTACTGTCCATGAACTTATTCTGTACAACTGCATGACAATGCTTTGGATATTATCTAGATGATGTGGATAATATCCAATTCATTTTATAGCTTTAATCAATGACTTCATTCTTTCTATTTTAGTCTCCAACAATCAGATCTACCATGTTCAAGAACAAGGTATTTCACAAACTTCTCTCTACTAATCTCTTCTTTTAAAAAATAAAACAGTTTCATTGTATCTTTCTGAATTTGAGGAAAGCCAATTTAGAACAGATTAGTACAGATAGCCTCAAAATAATTTTTATGAAGTTTGATAAGTCTCATCTTATAAATGCTAACCTAGCCAAAATATCCAATGCATTTTGGTAAAACAAGTGCATGTGTTTATACCAGGAATTATTTATTTTTAACTATGCAGTTGACTGCAGAAATATGGAGTTCTTATTTTATAAATTTCACTCAGGATACAAGCACTGACTTGAACTGATCAAATTTCATAGTGATCTAAACATAATAATATTTTTTACTGGGCATTTGGTAAATCATCTGTCTCCATCACTAATCTATTGTATAACCATATACACTGAAAAGTATTTCAAATCTTGGAGTGAAATTTGGTAAAAGATTTTAGAGATGACAATGAAAGAAGGGTTTTGGAGAGGGTATACAACAATTCAGTAGAAGTGTTCGTTTAAAAATACACCAAAGCATAATCAAATACAAAAATATATAAAAAATTACTCTCTCTTGGCTTAAGTTCTACAAACACACAATTGAATCAAGTCTCATTAACTCACAATGATAAAGATGATCAGAAGCAACAACACTAGACTATAACACTTATTTAACAATCTTTATTAACCTGATTCACAAATATTTATAAAAGAAACAGATTTTCTGGAACAGATTTTCCATATTCCTCTTCTCTTTAGGTGGATGAGTTAGATTGAATTATGATTTGGTTTCTTAAATATAATATCAATAAATTATCAATGGTTTATAGAATTAATATAAGTAACAGTTTCCAAAATTCTGTATGATTCACAGAGTGTATTTCTCTGACAGGCAAAAAAAATATACAGAATTATTAAACTGTTTTAAAAGGTTATTTGGTCCAAGATAAGCAATTTTTTTTTCAATATATTCTGCATGTCACAAATGT
>JANHZU010005418.1:38745-53910 GCA_032468055.1 Acrochordus granulatus | reverse complement strand
CTACATGGATAAAAAACTTAGGTGACTACTTGCATTTTGCACAGTTAACAAAAGCCATTGTATTTTCGAACATAACCATCCTGCTAAAGCTGATATTTTTACTTTCAGAACCACTCAAAGCTCTAAAGTAGCTTGTCACCCAAATACCTGAAGAAACTTCTAGCATGTATTTTGAGAGGTTCTAGTGAAACTTTTACCAAAGTCCTTTTACCATACAAGAACAAAGAGGATTTTTTAAGTATATTTCCCCTTCTCTAACATGAAAGTTATTTAATGAGGCCCAGCTGGCATCTGCATTAGATTCTTTTTGCATTTCATGTTAAAATGTTTTTATTTTTCCAAGCATTTTATATTATGAAGTTCTTTAGTTTGTTAAATGCTTTAGTTATGGTCCCATCTTATCTTATGCCCTTCCTAAAGTATTTTAAATAACTGCAAATATGGGATATAAATAAAAAATATAAGCATGATCTTGTCCATTCAATTAGTACTATTTTTTTCTTGTCCTACTTATTTGTCAACAGTATGTAAGCCAGTCTGGTGTAGTGGTTAAGGTGCTGGACAAGGAATGGGGGACTCAAGTTCTGGTTATCCATATATATTATATATTATATATATTATACAGAAGCCAGCTGGGTGACCTTGGGCTATTAATTTCCATTCTAATCAATGTTAGGCTTTGCAGAAGCAGATAAAATTTAAAACTCCTTGGCATATCATGCATTAATAGCTTTACTGTCAAAACTAAAGCAAACAAGCAGGCCTTGCAACCAGGGAGGTAAAATGTTCAGAAGAACAACTTGTTTATTATCAGGAGTTAGTGTGATATTTCAAAAAATTGTAAGTTATCACAAGGAATCTGTTTTGTTTGTTGTTCCATTCTGAAAGGTTAGTTGGTTCTGATAGCTTTCTAAGAAAGGAGAAAGAGGAAGAAGAAGAGGACACCCAAATAATAAAAAGCAACAGTGTTTATGATTGTAAATATTGCAACCAACATTGGTGGTTCACTGTAGAATACTTGTTTCTGTTTGACCTCTAATGTGTGGAGATTTATCCTGGCAAGTGGAAACAACAGAGAATGGAATTAGAAAAGTGTCCTGATCTATAGACTTGTCAGCATGATATAAGTGAATGGAGAACAAAGTAATCCAGTCACGTCTAATTTAATGTGAATCAAAACACAAGAATCCTCACTGAAAAACTAATTTCAAAGGGCAAAGTAAGTACATAATCAAGCTAAAATAGAAAATCAAAGATTCTGAGAGACAAACATGATATGATAACTGGGAAATGAGGAGCAAGACGAAAAGATAGTTAAGGAAATGCAGAAGATGAAGATTTTTAGGATTCAAATATACCTCTGACTGCAGAAATAAACAAGAAATTGGTTATTCTTGCACTTAAAGACAATTTGACAAAGCCTTACAGACATAATCCCTCACCCTTCACCCACAGCCATGCCTATTGTTTCTCATTACAGGGCTATCTGCTACCTCAGCAGTATCTTTCACACTGCAAGCTTCTCATTGCAAACATGTCTTCTCCTTTCTGTCTTTTGTCTCACTACCTGAAATCATGGTAGTCTAATGTCTAATTCACAGTCACAGTCAATGAGAGTCAGAGTAATGCTAAGTATTCATTTTTTCTGGTGCTAGCTCTGTATAGGCCCTTCTAGAGGGAGTAGAGTTTGCCAAGAAGTTTCCCTTAATCTAAAAGTCCATCTAATTTATATCATAAGTTCCCTGATATAAATGGAACACAATTCTTGCTATCTGCTGGTGCAAGAGGCAGACTTCTCTAAAACAGAATGAATAAAAAAGGAAGAAAAGAAGAGATCTAATGTCTAGATTTTTGCAAAATGTTGCAGAATCTTGATCTACTTTGTCTGTATACCTTTTAACTCAAAAATGATAATTCATTGTTCTATTCAATCTCTTTTATCTCTTCTACTTTTCTAAAAAGATGCTAAATTTCATCTTATTAATGACTATAATGTAAATAACTTGTTTTAACTGTTATAAATAACTTGTTTTCTAATGACTACTCTTACTGTACTCTGCAGTAAAACATTTTCTTGGAAAGAGAAGTGCTTTCACCATTTTAAAGAAGTGTTTTCCTAAGCAGAGTGATAATGAGATAGAAACAGTAGGGAATCAAAAACAGAAGAAACACTACATGTGAGAAGGAAACAGATTTTCTCTCTTTTTTAATAGTACAAAGGGATGCTAGTATCATAAAATCTAAATATAACAAAATGGAAATATAATTTCTCCATTCTTTTATCTGCATCGTTTAGAGGGCATTTTTCAATTCTAAGTTTAGTTGATTTTTTTTCTTTTTGGACCTACCAGAGATTGATCTATTAATATCAATAGGATGGAATCATAATTGTTTTATTTGGCATATGTAGCTGTTATGTGTTAGATCAGCCTCAGTTGGTCATAAGGGCCAACTGAAAGTAAAAATATCAACTTTAACAGAAAGGTTATGTTAATTATTGTCTTGTTCTTAGCACACGTGGACATGGTCTCATATTTTGTGTGTAATAAGCTGCTGAACCCAATTGATGAATTGCAGAGAAGTCATTAAAATGTTTCCCAACATTGCAGGTAGGAGAAGATACCATAATATTGAAAATGGGTTAATGAACTATCAGATAGATAAGCATATCATGGACTTCCGGTTAAGCAACGACAGACTGAAGATGATTCTGTAAGAATAAAACCAATGGCCTTGGAGAAAAGAGGAGCTTGCTCTTTGGAACTCCTATCTGGATTAAGGAGTGGACTAAGATCAACCATAAATTTGCTCCATGCATAATCTACCCACGAAGAAATAATGAAATAGTGATCTCTAGTAGATTTGAGAACTTTGGAAGTTACAAGAAAATATCTGCCAAAGCTGAGGTTCAATGCCTTCAAACCAATAACATGTTTGCCCACTTCCTTTTTTAATTACTTTAGGAAATTGCCTGTTATTGGTTTTCTGGATCTTAAGAACTTCTGAAGGGCAAGTTTCATAACACTGGGTGAGTGTTTCCTTCTACCCTGTATGAAATAATTTTCCAGCTGAAAGATTGGAAAACAGTAAGAGAGGATCTAGAATGTTGATTTTGGAATGTTAAAGGGCTAGATGGACTTAAAATAACATTTCTTGTGAGGTGTTTAAAATTTTATAAAATGAATATGAATTTATTGAAATTAACTGTAAGATATCCTCCCATAGGAAAGTTTTGCTTAATTGGAAACTAAACATATGATAAGAAGTTACTCTGAAGGTTGATTAGAGGGAACCAATAAGAACTAAGGATTACAAATAAAGAAGAGGAGACCCATTATTATAATGGATAATATCATTTAACTATAGAAGAAATCAAGGCTGTTTGGGAACAAAATACTCAGAAATTACTCAGAGGTCTGTCTGATAATGGATTTAACAGAGGATATAGAAGAATAACAGATTTTACAGGA
Organism: Acrochordus granulatus; assembly: GCA_032468055.1. Classification (NCBI taxonomy): domain Eukaryota; kingdom Metazoa; phylum Chordata; class Lepidosauria; order Squamata; family Acrochordidae; genus Acrochordus; species Acrochordus granulatus. Next base: position 50,440 of record JANHZU010005418.1, on the reverse strand, counting down.
TAAAACAGAGGCTGAGGCTGATTTGATGTGGATTTGAAAACGAATTCTAAAGAAATCCCAGACTACAAAAGTAATATAAAAAGATGCTACAATGGATTTACATTTTAAACTGGATGATATCTTAATTACTAAAGGGAGCATACAAACAATAAATCAGAAGACTGATTTGGAAGGCCTTGTTATCTTGAAATAGACATGTTATACTACTGAAGTTGTTCCTGAAAGGAGAAGAAGAGAAATGTTAAGAAATTAATTTGTGGGATATTATTTGATTAAAGTTCAAGGTTTTAAAAAGTAAACAGATAAGTTTATCTGATAAATTTATCTGATCAGGATTAAATTATATATGTTGTGGTTTCTGGTAGCTCTTAATGGAATTTCCTTTTGACTAGGACTGAATGATGAGGTGTTAAAGATATGTTTATAAATGAGAAGAGATTTATTTTGTTTTATTTCTTAGAGAAAGTGATAAGTTGGAATAAAACATGGATTTATTTGACTATGGTTAAAATATAGATAGTTTGCTACTATTTCTGGTAGCTCTTAATAGATTATTGCTAATTAGGACACTGAATTATGGATTTCTGTAATTTGATTATTGATAAGGGATAAGAAACCCCTCCCCTGCCAGTGAAGCACCACTTTGCTGTGGTTGGGGGCCTTGTGTGCACTGAAGATGAGAGCTATGCCAGAAGTTCAACCATACTGGACAGATCTCATCAGAGGAGCAAGACAAAGAGTGTCTCCCTCCCATAAAAAATATAAGATGTAATTTACAGAAACCCATACTGGCTCCGTTGTTGCCCAGGTTAACAAGGACCATGCTAGATGCTGTTGGGGTTCCTGGACATCTGATGAAAAATGGGCTACAGGATTCCAGAGAAGAAAATCGCAACCCACATCAGTATCCTTGCCAAAAAAACCTTCATGACAGTAACAAAAGGCTAAAAAATAGGATACCAGAAAATGAGCCTCTCAGATCAGAAAGAATTACAAATAGCTCCAGAAAGAATGAAGCAGCTGGGTCAAAGATGAAAGGACTCTCAGCTGCAGATGTGTCTTTTGTGAAAGGAAAGCCTGATGCTGAAAATAATAATATTGCATAGGAACCTGGAAAGTAAAATCTATGAATCAAAATAAGCTGGATGTGGTCAATCATGAGATGGAAAGACTGAACATCGACTTCTTGGGATTCAATTGTGGGAATAATCCTGTCCAACCTTAGTGAGCTGAACTTGCTGAACTTTGCCTCCTGCAAACATTCCAAGGATTAATTCCATCAAAAGAATAATCCCATCAAAGACATTATCCGGACTTAGTTTCTCTTCCTGTAGATATGGCATCTAGTGGGCAAACCCATGAATCACCTATTTACAGAATAAGCAGATATTGGGCAAACCCATGTCCTGCCTATTTACAGAGTAAGCAGAAATCTTAGAAGGATAATCCTAATAGAAATAGTTGTCACCTTTTAGTTTGTGACTTGGTCTCTGGAACTATTAACTCTTGTCTGATTGATCTCTTTGATTATATTTTGTACACATCCTGCAACTTAATGATGTATTATGTTACTTATGAATAAAAGAGGAAGAGAGCTCATGGAAGGCAGCAGCTGCTCATCTCCTATCTCTCTACTTTCCTCACATCACTTTGCCTGTCTCTTGGTTTCACTTCATCTGACCTATTGGATGCTGTCAGATCCCATCTACGTACCGCTACAAATCTCTTTTCAATGGAAATCAAATTGTTTATGCATCACTAGTTTTAAGGAATATCTGCATTTTATAAACCCAATCCCTCTCAGTCTTTGGCATATATTGTGGTTATCCTGCTGATTTCCACTTTTTGCCTATGTCGTGGAAAGCATCAGATTATGTCACTGTAGTGTAGAAGACGCCCATCAGCAGCTCAGTGAAATCATTTTTCACAAATTGTATTAAAATATTAGTATTCCTATCAAATTGAATGACAAATGATAGATTGGAATAGACAAGCCACAACTAGATCTGATTTTAACAAGCTTTTAAAAATGAACAAGTCTGACAAGAATAATCTGTTACTTCTCAGAGGGACAGAAACATGAAATAGAAAGAAAAGGGGGAAGAGAGAGAAAGAGAGAAACAGAAAGAGGGAATGAGGTAGTATTAAGAGAAAGAGGGGATGGAAAGATCTCCATCTAATTCACTATTTGATGCTCACCACTAACTTTACTCCAATGCCATGTAACTACAAATAGGGCAAAATTATTTTATATGTCTGATACAGATTATCAGAATGTTTTTCTCAATTTCAGTATATCATTTATCAAAGACATGGAATGGTCAATGAAATTTAATTATGAATGCACACACATATTCTCATGTGCATCTTGACTGTACATGTTCAAGAGACTGCTCTGAGGGGCAATTCAGTACAGATAGCTGTCCCTTAACAACCTAAACTGGAATTTCCATGGCTGAGTGAAGCAGTCACAAGACAAAACATGTACCACTTAGTAACAGCAGTTGCAGTAGTCCTGGTCATTAGGTGAAGACTGCACTATTGTTAGATGAGGATCTCACATTTTTCCTGACCTGTGTGAACTGCTCATCATCTCACTGCCTCCTCCTTGGCTATACCCAAGTGAGTTCCACTTTAGGTCCAACATCCTGCATGTTTGCCTTTGCTTTAATTCCCCTGACCTCCCATCTCTGGCCTTTTGGCCACCATGCACTCTACCACCATCTGCCCTCTGCCATCCCCATTGACCTCTTTCATCTTATTCCTTCACTGCCGTTCAGAATCCATAAATGCAACCCAGTTGCCAATTACCCAATGTTGATCACATGACCATAAGGAAACTGCAAAGGTCATAACTGTGAAGACTGGTTGTAAGTAAATACCATTTGTTCAGTGCCTTTATAACTTTAAACAGTTACTGAATGAGTGGTTGTTAAGTAAGGACTACCTATCTGTAGTCCTATGTATCTTCCATGGAATGTATAAAAGCCATAGATTCTCTACATTCCTATGCTCATTAAGTAAGTTCTTTGATATTCTTTCCCTCCCAGTCACTGTACAACCAAGGAGGAACTACTGCAGATTCTGCATTTTACTTCAGATTCTGCATATCTGTTCTCGTGCAACTTGATGCATGAGATTTTGAAATTTAATTCAAAAGAAAAATTCAGTGAAATTCCTGTAGACTGGAATACAATACACTTTCTTAATTCTTTAATATACTTATGTTTCAAGTCGCCAGAATTTGTAAAACAATACTTATCTTTCTTGTACACTAACATTTCTAGCAGTCAGCTTCCTCAACTTCCTCCATTTCATATAAATCACATAAGAAGATAATATAATGAGGGATTTTGTCTCCTGACAGTTTGTTTTTCTTAATATTGAAAACTGGATATCCAGAATGCTTCAAAATAATGAAAATAAGTGTAGCAAAAATACAAACATCTTGGTCAATAATATACTTTCACCAAAGAAGTAAAGTCAAAAATGTTGCCAAGAGAAGCTGAAAAGAAATTCTCAAACTCTCAGACAGTAAAATAGAAAAAAAAACTGAAGTCTCATTTGGAATGAAGGCAGATTTCAGCACAGCATTACCAGAAGCAATTTAAAGAAGTTACAGGTATTATTAACTTGGACCATAGAAACATTAAAAAAACGGGAAGCATGCTGTCATAGAATAATATTGCTCAGAAAGTAGAACTGGAAACATTAAGGTGTTTTTTTTCCTTTTGTGATTTATTGATAGGGGGGTTGGTTTCGAATGGCTGTGCAGAACAGCTCTAACTTGGCTAACAATATTTAAATAACTTCCTTAAGTCAATATCTGAGCTACCACTACATCTCCAGCTCTAGCTCTTGTGACAACAGCCCAGCATGTGTTCTTGGCAATATGTCAGCTCAGCTCTAAATTTCCTACCTTGTGTCAGTTTGTGTTACACCTTTCACTGTTAGTTTTTTTAAGAGTTCTTACAGTTAGCGATATACATGCTAGACCTCTCCTATTTACATATAAACCTTAAGAAATAGAAAGTTGTGCTTGAATGCTTGCCTACCAAGTAAGTGGCCAATTTCTAAGGGGAAAAAAGTAATTTTAGACTGCAGATTTTAAGGAAGTATCAAAGATAGGACATTTATTTCCACATTATTTTCTTCCAATCTGCTAATTATTATCAAATCCAAGTCCTGCATGGGAAACTCAGCTGCTGCTTTGTTTAGTTATTTTTCTTTAAAACCAAGACTAAAATCTTGTTTGGGTTAAGATTGTTTGGGTACCCTTGAAGACTACCCGAAAACATCAACTGGTCCAGAGTGTGGCAGTATATACCTAGCTTTGCTATGTAACATCTCTTTTGCACAAGTTGCATTGGCTTCCAGTTTCTTTCTAGGTCTAATTCAAGATGCTAGTCATCACTTTTAAAGCTGTGTATGGCACGGGCCAGGTTATCTGTAGGACTGCCTTTCCCTAAGGACAGCTACCCATTCAACCAGGTCATATAAGGTCGGCATGCTCTGGTTCGTTCTCCCAAATACTGTTATCTAATGGGAGTTAGGAAGTGTGTCTTATCAGTGGCAGCCCCTGTCTTTTCTCCCTGACATTAGGCAGGCCTCCACCCTTTTAGCCTTCCATATGGCTTTAAAGACCTGGCTTTTCCCCAAGCAGTGGGTGCCGATAGTACATTAGCATAAATTGGCTCTAGGTTTTGGGGGGTTTTAATGTTTATATTTTAAAAGGATTTGATATGTCTTTTAATTTTATTGGAAACTGCACATAGTTTGTTGAAACTGCCCAGAGTGGCAATAAAACCACTTTTTGTTGATAGATTTCACAACGTGGCCTCTTCAGTTTTGCCTGCGTGAGTCACAATAAGAGTTAGAAAGATGATGGATAACAAATGCTGGTCTGTCTGGCAAATGACAGAAAATGATCAGGCAGACTTTTGATAAGAATCTCTTATTCTGCTTTCAAGAATGGCACTATTGGTGGAAAAGTACACTAGTGACAGGTGAAATCTTGTAAATTTACCCTTAAGAACTGGATCATGAATCACATTATTGAATGGACCTTAAGATATTTAGTTCAAATTCCTGCTGAATGCAAATTATGCAATGAAGTATTTATTTATTTATCATAATTAGAAGCCATCCAGCTTCTGGATGGTACACAAATAGACATCTTGTTTGTATTCTTGAAAGTTGTTCTGACTCTCCTTAAGCACTTCAATCCAAAGACAATCCATTGCCAAATATTGTTTTTCGAAAATTTTATCTAATAATTTGCTAAACTCAATCTCACTGAAATCTTCATTTTAAGTCCTTTTCCTTAGAATAGAGAAGAATGCTGCTCCATTTCCTACATAAAAATGATTCAGGTGTTTGAAAATTTCATTAATTTATTCTATAATCTCCTCCTCTCCTACCTTAACATCTATGCTCTTTCATAATAGTTCCACCTGAGTTTTGAGTTTAATTTTCTTAGTCACATGATTGGTCTGACTCCAGTATCCTTTTTAAAAAGGAGCACTCAGAATAGGACACACTACTACAAAAGCAGATAAGTAATGTTAAATACAGATGGCTTATTTAATACATTACTTACTATGCACATCTGAATAACGTGCTTCTGTTAATGCAGTCTACACTGCATTTGTTATTTTTGCCAGCTACATTGAAATGCTGGCTTACATTTAATTTATGATCTAAAATTTATACTGTTCAAATACTTTTCATTTTCATGGTTCCTAAAGATGCAAATGGTACTATTCATGTTGTCTAGTTCTGTATCATCTGCAAATGTAGAAACAGCTGCTTTACATTCTTAACAAGTTGCCTGATGTTCATGATGTAGATTATCTGATAAATAAAGATGCATTAGATAAATTCTGCAATGCCAGGCCAAAGAGCTCTTGCCAATTAAAGGAAGTCAATAATCTAAACTTTTTTAATAGATTTTTATTAATTTTCAGCAACAAAAAAAACCCCGAAAAAGAACATAAAATACATATCAAAACACATAAGAACAAATAGAACAATATTGACAATACAATACATAAAAAGAAAAAAAAGGGAGGAGGGGAAAAAAGGAAAAGGAAAAAAAAAGGGGGAAAGGGTGGGGACTCTTATAACGTTCCTGACCTAACTCTGTATGGATATCCTTCCACAACACATATCCCACTTTTACATTGTAATCAGAATTAACCATATGTTGTACCTTTATAAAAATTTGTTTTCAGCCATAGTATAGTATAATATTATACACACACACACACTATCAAACTATAAATTACAGTTATATTATACACTTTCATCACATTTTACTCCTGTAACACATTGCTAACATATAATACCTCAATTTCCAGTCACATTTTACACAGTATTTCTTATCGTTTTAAATTTAATTTAATCTTAGTCATCTAGTCTGTTTTCAAAAAAAATGTTCAGTAAATTTCTTCAGTAGAAAGTCCCAGAATGGCTTCAAAACATCCCAAAGGTTCTTTGAATTATTGTCCTTCAGGAGGGCTGTTGGCTTTGCCATCTCAGTGAGTTTTATCAGCCAGTCATCCAGCCTAGGAAGCCTCTCTTCCTTCCACATTCTGGCATATAACAATCTTCTTACAGATACCAATATAAAAACAACTCTCCCTGTTGTTTCTCAAACTGTTTAATCAATTATCCCTAAAAGAAAATGTTCAGGTTTCATTACATTTCATTACATTACATTTGTTTGTTTTTTCATAACCTCAGTTATATTTAACCAATAATTTTTAGCTTCTTTACATGACATGTATGTTTTACCACCACATTTGGTAAAACATACTTGGAGATTGGGCATATTTCCAGTATTTATTATATTATCCATTATCCATGTTAGATAATCGGTCAGGAGATAGATACCTTCTGTACATCATTTGTAAAAGTTCTCTTTAAGACTCCAGTGGAACATGCATGCTCCCATTGCTCTAGAGTAACCAAAATTTTTGCCCCATTTAATCATGTTCATCTTCAAGATTCAATTCCAACAACATTATATATACTTTTGCAATTAAGTGATCATCTACGGTACCTAAAATTTTCCCAACTCCAGCTTTTCTTGAGCAAAAACAACTTTTTTTTTCCAACTTAAACCTTTCAAAAATTTGATTATAAGTTAACAATGACATATGGAATCTTTACTTATAATTTGTTGTCATGGCTTTAACTTAGCCAATCATATAAACTATTAATCTTTTCTTGCCGCAGCCATTTACAAAGCTGAAATATCTTACAGATATCTAGACTCAGTTCTGTTTCCAGAAAATAACCAGTTTACCATAGTTATTGCTTGCATAGCCCAAACCCCATCACCTGCTCAGCTATAATTCCAGTTATACAATTATATAATCAAATTATGAAAACAGTTCTTTGAGAATGTATTTATTTTTATGTATTTATTTATAACCCGTCATTATTATCTTTATAAATAACTCAAGGTGGCAAATGTATCTAATACTCCTTTTTCATATTTTTCCCACAACAACAATCCTGTGAGGAGAGCTAAGAGAGATAATGACTGGCATGAAAGTCACCTAGCTGGCTTTCATGCCTAAGGCATGACTAGAACTCACAGTCTCTTGGTGTCTAGATAAATATCTTCACCACTAACCCAAGCTGGCTGTAAATGACATCTGTAAAATTCAAACTAGAATGTAAAATTATTTTCAAACTGTTGTGATGTACCAGGTTTCTTCAGTAAATGAAAACAGTCTCTATCATTCCTTGTTGCTGCATGGTAAGTAAGATGTAATATTTATTTTTATGATATGTTAGATTCTTACCATGGAATTATTATAATATTTTATAAATATTATAAAGCCAATCTAGGCAAAGAAATTCGATAAATATCGTTTTATCTAGTCTTATACAATTTCAGAATTTTCATTCTACTCATATTTTGGTTGTATTGCCTTTAAATTTTTAATTAGTGAGCATTTGAGAACATAGGGACAATAGAGGGGTTCAAGGACTCTATGTCAGGATTTAGAGACAGTTATGGAGTCCACAGGATTCCATATCTGGCTCACACCAGACCCAGACAATTGTGGTACCCATAGATGATTTTCCTAGAATATGCTAGCTTAAAGTCATATCCAGATGTTCACTGGAACATCTCACTGAAAGATTCTATGCACATCAGAACTATTGCAATAGCAGAAATAAACAAAACCAGATATATTGTAATAAGCATATGGAGATGCAGCTAAACAGTCCACATGCATAGTCACATCAGGTAGATATATGCAGCTGATTGTAAAGATCTTAGACTTTATGAAATGAATTGGGAAAATGAGTTCATAAAAAAAGGACTATATAGTGGACAGACCGGGGCAATTTGTCAAATGCATGTGGTAGAAATCTTTAAAGTAATGCTCCGTAATTTTTGTCATAGACTTCAGAAACTGCAGTAGAATTGGAATTCTACTTGTGATTATTGCCAATACCTGGCATTTGGAGAGCCCATTAAGAGAGTCCCATTTATGGGCAAGCAGTATTCAGGTCAGAGGCTCTGAAAGTAAGACTTACTTTGTGCAGAATGCAAAGGATAGATCTGCCTCCTTTTCTTGTGCAGCTTGAATCCTGATATGATACAGGAAACACTTATTCTCTCACAGCTAAAACCTAGGATAAGCTGACACAACTGACAGAAGGTTAAAAGGAGCACTTTTTCCTGCAATACAGAGTAAAGTGGATTTTTTTTCATCACATAATGAAGACCAACTTTAAATAAGAACAAGACTATCAAAGTATTTTATTAAAGATACACAGCTATGCATAATATGTATGAAGCTATACATTATTCCTAGAAACAGAAACAACTTGTCTTTGGATGTCAAAGATATAATAGTTAAAAAAAAAAGATACTGTTCTCATATCCAGCTTGAGATTTTATAAGAATCTAACTGACCATTGTAAGAAACAAAGTCCCTTTGATCTCAGCTAGAAAGACTGCATTTGTGTTCTTGTGTGGCATAATAGCTGTGAACCAATGTCAAATAGAGTTAGATTAATAAAGCTAAAATAAGAATGATTATGCTAATATGAAATTAATATGTTTTCTGACAGAGTGATTATCCAAACATAGTTGTAAAGGAATGGAGTATCTAAACAGCATGCAACTTGCAAGGAAATGAAGATACGCAGTTAAAATGTCACTAATTAAACCAGAGAAGAAAAAAAATACAGCTCACAGTATAAAATGTAGTAAACAGCATGCTGAAATTTAACTACATAACCAAAGAAGAGTAATAAGTATAGAAATCAATGCAATTATCAGCCCTTTCAATTAGTAAAATACTGAAATTTCTAAACTCAGCTTCACCCTGTCAGTTGGGTAAAACTATGACTTTGATATGAATTCTTTTAGTTTGTTTATAAGCCACCCAGGGACATCATGGGCTGCATAACCATACAAATTGAAATAAATAAAAGTGCTATTTTTCAAGTAGAAGAGTAAATTTATAAGACAGAATTTAACTGAAAATGTTATATGAGAAGTTTGATCAATACCATGAGAAAACTGCAATTTGTATAAATAAGGGAAAGAGATGGAAATAGTTTATAATTAATGGTTAGTAGTACATATTGCTGCATGAGGGAGAAATTAATTTCATTATTAAAAGTATTTTAGGGGAGAGGATAGGGGTTATGATGCAAAGTCAAATCTGCTTTCTCAAAAGTAAGTCTCATTAAGTTCAATGAAGCTTTTTCTCAGTTAAGTGAGAACAGCATTGTAGTAAAATGAACTGATTATAAATCAACATTCAACAGATGGACAAGTCTGCAAGTATCCAGGTGTGCTTTCAGCAGGTGGCCGCTTTCAATTCTTTGAATTAATATAGTAGCAGCAGAATTCTCTCCAAGATTACCATTTTGACAAACACTGTCAGCAAAGGTGACCCTCAGGCTACAAATAGAAGTATCACTTTAGTTAAACCATATTTTAAAGTATCTTTGGCCTATATATTTCCCAAATCAGGATCAATACATAGGTGCATAATTTTAACTGATAATACTGATTTAATAAATCATGGGTTGTCAAGGCAGACCTAAGTAAATACAAACACTGCGTAGAAGCATAAATAAAATCTTTTTATAAGTGAAAATTGTTCCATTTTTACAAGTTTATTTTATCAGATTTGAGGAGCTTCACTTGTACCATTGATAACCATTTATGCAACAGTTCCCAAAGTAAAGAAAAGCTGTAATTCTATAAAGTGTCTGTCTATGGGAATGATGACTCCCAGTGAGGCATCACCTTGACATGGTTGCGGGGCTTTGAAATTAGAGCTATGCCAGAGGTTCATCCATACTGGACAGATGTCATCAGAGGAGCCAGACAAAGACTGTTCTCTCCCATAAAAAACATAGTGACATATAATTTACAGAAACCCATACTGGCTTAGTTGTCGCCAGTGTCAACAAGTACCATGCAAGATGTGGTTGAAGTCCCTGGTCATCTGATGAAAAATGAGCTATAGGACTCTACTGGAGAAGGAAATGGCAACCCACTCCAGTATCCTTCCCAAAAAAACCTTATGGAACCAAAGGTGAAATGATGGGGGAAGATGACTCCTCAGGCTGGAAGGTGTCCAATCTGCTACTGAGGAAAAGCAGAGGTCAATTACAAGTAGGTCCAGAAAGAGGGAGGTGGCTGGGCCAAATCCAAAAGGATGCTCAACTGTGGATATTTTTTTATTTAATTATTAAATTTATATACCACCAAATTAAAAATTACTATCAATATGTCTTAAAGATATGTCTGATGGAAATTCTGTGAAAGGAAATTCCAGTGCTGTAAAGAACAATATTTCACAGGAACATGGAATGTAAGATCTATGAATCAAGGTAAGCTGGATGTGGTCAAACATGAGATGGCAAAATTGAATATCGAGGGTGGAGCAGGAGCCATGGAGGAAAGCCCCCAGATGTGAACACTGCCACTCAACTCAAGGGGGCAGGGTTTAATGTTGAACTGATAAAATATGTTAAAATGTTAAAAAATCTTGATTGTGAGTTACCAACATTAGAAGATTGGCAATATATAAATATGATAGATAAAAATAAAATAAATAAAATCTTGAGAATAAGTGAACTAAAATGGGTGGGAATGGGGCAATTTAACTCAGATGACCACTATATCTACTACTATGGACAAGAATTCATTAGAAGACATGGAGTAGCCATCATAGTCAAAACAAGACGAAGAAAAGCAGTTGTTCAGTCTCACAGTCATGTCTGACTATTCACGACCCATTGACTGCAGTACACCAGGCCTCCTTGTCCTGCACTGCCTCCCAGAGTCTCCCCAAGCCCATGTCCATCACACTGACATGCTATCTATCCATTTTATCCTCTCCCTTCCTCTTCTCCTCTTCCATTCAATCCTCCCAGCATCACAGTCTTTTCTAATGACTCTTCTCTGCGCATTATGTGGCTAAAGTACTTGAGTTTCAGCTTCAATATCTGTCCCTCCAATGAGCAATCAGAGTTGATTTCCTGTAGGACTACTATTTTGATCTCCTTGCCATCCAGTAGTCTTCTCCAGAACCACAATTTGAAGGTATCAATTCTTCGAAGCTCAGCCTTCCTTATGGTCCAGTTCTCACAGCCATACATTACGACTGGGAAAACCATAGCCTTGACTATGCGGACCTTTGTC